>ML777341.1:1008911-1076184 GCA_009831015.1 Picea engelmannii | reverse complement strand
AAAGGTTGGTTCATTCTTCTCTTGTGTGCATGTGAAAAAAGGGGTTTTAGATTCGGGTAGAAGGTTAAAAGTTAAGTCTTGAGGGTCATGATATGCGTATGAGCTTAGAGCCCTAGCTTATTAGTCCGTAGGGTAGAATACCCCACAACACTCTTGCTAAAAAACGCGATTGGGCGCTCAAAGCCTTCATCATCTTTTTGCAACAACACTACGGCGATAGTATGTTGAGAAGCGAATGAGAAGATGAGGAAATCTTTCAAGTAATCTGGGCTTGTTAACACAGGTGACTCGCTGATGACTCTTTTAATATGCTTGAATGACACTTTAGCATCGGTTGTCCAATTTACTCTGCTATCTTTATTTAGCATTCCTGTGATCAATTTAACAATCTCAGCGAAATTTGGTATAAACCTTCGTAAAAAATTTATTGTTCCTAAAAAAGCTTGAATTTCTTTAACATTTCTAGGAATCATGATAGTTTGTATCGCTTCAACCCTTTTAGGATCAATCTTGATCCCATCTTTAAATATGATATGCCCCAGAATCTTACCTTCCTGCATAGCGAAATGTGATTTCTTTGGGTTCAAAGATAGACCATACCTGCGGCATTTCTCGAAAGTCTGTTTTAAATGGATCAAATGTTCTTCATCGGTTTTAGAAAAAACTGTCAAGTCGTCGAGGTAGATTACTACGAACCTATCTCGTTCTCCAACGAAAGCGATATCCATGGCGCGTTGGAAGGTAGCCCCTGCATTCATTAAACCAAAAGGTATTTTATCATACATGAATGTACCCCATGGTGTGGTGAAAGCGGTTTTTTCTCTATCTTGCTTGTTCATGGGGATTTGGTTGTACCCAGAAAATCCATCTATCATAGACATCCGATTTGCTCCAACTACCCTTTCTAAGACGTGGTCCATTTTAGGAAGCGGATAATTATCCTTGAGAGAGGACCTATTCAAGTTCCGTAAATCTACACACAGTCTGATTTCTCCGTTGTTTTTTCTGACAGGGACCAAATTTTCTATCCAATCTGAGTATCTTAGAGGTACAATTATTTTCGTGTCTAAAATCTTCTTAACTTCCTTTTCAATAACATGCAACAAAATGGGGTTAAACTGTCTGAGCTTCTGCCTAAAAGGCTTGACTCCGGGCTTCAAAGGTATCTTGTGCTCAATTATAGAAGTATCGTATGTTCGAAGCTCATCATAGGACCAGGCAAAAACATATTTATACTGTCTGAGTAAGTCTCTATACTGGTCTTTTACCTTAGGAGGGAGGAATTTAGATATCTTTACTACCCTGGAATCTTTTTCAGTTCCTATGTTGCAATCTTCCACCTCTTCTGGTTGGGCTGCAAAGTGGACTGCACAGGTATGTCATTCCGATCGAAGAGTCTTTCCAAAGGAATTAAGCCTTTCGGGATTTGGTTATTTTTTAGGATCAACATGCGATGATCCGCTATTTTTTCTTGGAAGGTTTCAGGATCATCATTTTCTTGCATAATCCATATCGGGTCGTTTTGGTTTTCTTGATCTGGATGAGTTTCAGAGAATTCATCTATTACTATGAGAAATTTCTGAATTTGTTCGTCATCTTCAAAGACCTGCCAATGTCAGACATTGTCTGGTATAGAATGCTTATATCTGATTTCAATATGATATTTCAGTTTAACATTCGTGGGAGGGGAAAAAGTCGAAGCTGCCTTAGCCAATGCGTCAGCATGTAGATTCTCTGTGCGAGGAATAAAATGGACTTTTATATATGAGAAAAATTCTCCATTAAATCCCAAGCACAATTTATGTACATTCTCAATCTGGGATGTTTGGCTAAGTATTGTCAGTTTACTTGTTTTACTATCAATTCAGCGTCAGCGTACACCTCCAAGTTTTTTATGTTTAACTTCTTGGAAGCCTCTAAACCTAAGATTAATGCTTCATATTCGCATATGTTGTTGGTGTAATCTATGTCCCACTGCAAGCGATATGAGAAAGGAACAGTAAACTTACCTTCAGGTGCTATCAAAAGTATACCAGCACCAGCTCCTTCAGAAGATGAAGCGCCATCGAAATACATTTTCCAGAGACCACTTTTGCATAGTTCTTCAGTCAAGGGGATAAGATCTTCTTGCTTCATATCAAGTTTTTCTGGACATCCATCTAAACCATCCTCAAAAGACAATATGCAATTCCCCAGATCTTGGTTTGCAACGTAAATGGGAAAGTTGTTTGGATTCTGAGGATCACTGATAGTATACGCCAATCTTGTTTCTCGGTACAAACGGGTAAACTGACCACCGAAAATTGGGATTGTGGCATATGACATGTCCAATTGTAGAGAACCCCCCAACTTGGCTCCCCATGATCTGGATAACAACATACCATATTTGGGGGGAATATCTGCAATAACCACATCCATCAGGATACTCTTGACCGGGACCTGAGCCAGGGTAACTACCAGATCTTTTATCATTCCCATACATTTAACCTTTCTTGAATCAAACAAGTATAGGTCTCCATAGGGTCTAGTGATCTGGAGTCCCAGCCTCTCCATTATAGTTTTGGGCATAACATTATGTGAAGCCCTGGAGTCTAACATGCATTTATGCAGTAACTGGTCATGTATATTCAGGGTGATATAGAAAGGAGCGATATTGTCTTTAAATCCCTCAAAATGAGGACCAAAGGTAATGTTAGGTCTGTCATCTTCTAGGTTGATAACGTCGAAGTGACTTTATGGCTCATAAACGCCCATCACTTTGGCAATTTGCTTCCGATAAGTGGGATTTTTTGCTAATTCTACCAAAGGAATCGGTATCTTAATTTTATTTAATTCATTTTCAAAATTGTAAGATGTATTGGTCTTGTCTGTTTCTTTGGTTAAGATTTCCGAGCTTTTTTCTTCCGACTTGTTTGTCTGGATCATTTTATCACTCGTGACCTTAGTGGCAGATGTAACTTTATTTATCGGCCCTGTTTCCTTTGTTTGGTTTTCAGCTTGTTTCACCTCAGACTCTCGAGTCTTTGTTATATTGACTTTATTGCTGGGTAACAATGTCTCTTCCAAAGGAGTTTCAGGAGATTGACCCCTTGGCAGGATTTTCTTAGGTTGGTCAGTTGAGGTAGGCTTATTTTTTGATCTCAGATTGTATCTGGGTTGAAAATCAGCCGCTATCATTTTTGTTTCTGGATGAGATACGCAGAGGTCAGTAGGATCACCTTCTTCTTCTTCATTAGACGGTTGAGGAGCATTTAAGGACTTCTCATAGTCTTCCCTAGTCAAAAATGGTTGCGAACACTCATCGCTGAAACATGCAACTTCATCTTCCGAATCTCCGAATTCTTGGAGGTCACTTATGCCTATAAAATTTTCATTTTTTAGTGGAGCTTGTATTTTCTGATATTCATTCTTTATTTTCCTTTGTTGATTTTGAGGATTTGGGTTTCTCCTGAAGTCTTTTTTGTTATAATAATCAGCTTTGGCATGATCCAACTCCATCCTAGAGATTTTGTTAGACAGATCTTTAATTATTCAGGCCATATCATCCATTTTGTCGTCAGTGTATCTATTTGATCTGGAAGGACCTGTTGGTTCCTTATAACGTCTATTATCACGGTTGATTGTTTCTACTTTAGCCTTCAACTTACCTGAAGCCATCATATTAGATTCTATTTCAACAGCATCGTCTTGCATTCTATTTAGGGTGGATCCTCTTCTTTCTCGCAAAAGTAATGTAAAATCAGGTTCAAAAGCTCCCGCAAAGGTTACTTTTCTTGATGGTTTGGAAGGTTTAACAGCGGCTGGAATTTTATTATATAGTTTGTTAAATCTCAAAATAAAATCCATAATTGTTTCTGAGTTCTTTTTCTTTAGAGACCTGAACTCGGTAAGGTAGTATAAGTGATCCTTTCGCTCTCCCCATTGAATTGAATAGATGCTGCAGGAAGACTCTGAAACCAAGTTTGGACCTGTCCTTCGAAGGTTTGTACAAGTAATCTCGAATAGACATCCTCGTGCTCAATACCGCATATGTCTGCGAACTGGTCAAAGAAGTTTATATGCTCGGCTGCGATTAGATATCCCTCTCCAGTGAACTTAGGAAGATTTTTGATGTAGTTGTCAGGTAAATCATGGAGGGGAATGGGTAAAACCAGAGGAGCATATCTCACTGCTACTTTTGCAAATACTCCGGGAGGAGGGACATTCGGTTGTCCTCCACCTCCTCCTCCGATGCCTGCCATCGACTTGGGAGTAGGAAATGGGGGTGTAACACACAATTTCGAACCAGGTGAAACTGGGAAGTTCTGATGAAGAAAGGATGGTATGTCAAATGATAACGATCTTTCCAAAGGACCCTTTACCTTGTTTATAGGTGGGAAAGTTTGATGTGGCTCACTCCTAAATTCTGAGTGGTATGTTTCCAGATATTTGGTATCAGACAGAGGGCTATAGGAAGTAAGAGGTTCTGAAGGGCATTTAGTCTTTACAAGTGGGTTTTTGGGTTTATTAATTGAAGCGGTCGCCTCAAACGAGCCTCTCGCTTTTAAAAAAATTTCAGGATTATTAACAGGCATAATCGGTTTGCCATCCGGGTTCTGTCTAGTATGCCTTCTACCAGACGCCAGTTTGTGTATCAGTGGATTCGCCAAGTGAAAGATTTTTTATTTTTTTTTTTAAAACCTTAAACTGTGTGCACTCTATGTTCACTATCAAAGAGTAACACTATCAACGAAATAATTTGTCGTTTTCCCAGGGAAAATATTTCGTAACTTCACTCCCCAGCAACGGTGCCAGAAAGATGTTGTTCCTGAGTCTGTACTAAGGCTTAAAGTACAGTGTCAAGGCATCTGAAAGTATAATAAAGGTTTATAAAGGATTACACTAACCTTCGGTATAAGAAGCTAATGGGGATTTCTACGTTCTCGCTATCTAGCTTCCAACTGTTCCTGTGTAATGATATCTTGTTCAATGGCTGCCCATGAATGTTCCAATTCTTCCCGGGTGTTCACAGTTTTAAGGATTGTATCGAAAAGATTTAAAGAGATATGTATTTGATTAGATAATCCGGGTTGAATATTAGGTTGAGTCGTTGTAGGTACAGTCATTGAGGAACAGTATTAGCATGGAAAAGATTTAACAAGAGATTTGAACGTTGTTTCAATTCGGTCGAAATAAGAGAAATTTTCGCATAAAGAAGAGAATAAGAGTGCAAACTAAAGGCCCTTTCCCATAACTGTATTATCTTTAGTAAAAAATGTGGAATGAGAGAAAAACATTTAGCTGTGAATAATGTAAAGTTTCTGTTAGTAGAAAACTCAAGTAAACACAGAAGAAGAAATTGATATAGAAATAGTTGACAAAGTGTAATAGACATGAAATTCTGTAAATTTGCAAATTGGTCTTACACCCGCTGATAGTTGGTGCAGAGGAAAGACAAGAAGCAATTACAGAAAGATAAAATTCCTTCACTACAGTAGTGGTCGTAATACGTTATAGTGATACACATCAATTATGTAGAGCAAAATGAAAAGAAACAAAGAACATAATGAAACAAACTTGTAACACAGTCGGGACGGAATTGGGAATCTTCAAATTGCTTGTATTAACTTCTTTGATGAAAAATCTCTATTACATTCCTTACCAAAAAGTCCAGCCTTTATCTCTTCTTTTTGTGATGTATTTATACAAAATTTTGCCTCTTGGTTCAGAAGAGCCAAATTACTCCATCTGTTCGAATCCATTTTCAAAAAAGTGCCAGGTGCTTGTTTTTTCTTAGATTTAATACATATGATACATTTGTCCAAGTAAAGAAATACAAGCTGTGAAAGTTTTGCATTGACAGCTGGGGGGAGAGAAATAACTCCATTTCACCTATTCTATCTTTAAGAAGTGCTAGGTGCTTGTCCCCGCATGGATTCAGTGTACTTGATACATTTGTCTACAAACTGGGTCACAAGCTGTGAAGGCTCGGCTCGACAACTGGCTTCAACAAAATAGCACTCTCGGGCCAATTGTGGAAGTTTATCATTTATTTGTATATTGACGAGTTCAAGAGAATTGAGTTGTGCACTAGGATGAATCAAATGTTTGTCGATTTGAGTCGGGTCTACCCTGTCCGTCCTAGAGATTTCTGTTAAATTCCTCTCATTCTTCTCCTTCATGTCGAGAGAAATCTGATCTATATTCATCAGTCTCAGCGCCTCTATGTCGCCTCCAATCTCCATCCCTAACAACCCACCATTTATGGCTTTGCAGGCTTCTGCTAACGAATTTGTCACTTTTTGAGCCCGCTCTTTGCTTAAAGTAATATCATGTTCCCAATTCTTTAACAAGATATTAACCTTGGTTTGTTCGGCAATGGTGACCCCGGGAGGCCCTGAAAACTTGTTGTTGGTCACTATCACTGCCTCTTGGAAAGCGACCCGAGCAACCTCTGCATTTCTTTCTTTGTCAGTCAGATTCTCGGAGATCTGATGTATTAACAAACAGTCTTCTCGAATCTCTCCTACTTTGTTTAGTAGACTGTGTTGAGCGGAGGAGATCTTGCTCCCGATATCGATTGCTCGTGATTTTACAATCTCGATGTCGATTACCTTGCTTTATGCGACCTCCAACTGAGCCTGCAACTGTGTGATCCTATCCCTCTGCTGGCCCGATTGTACCCGACCATCTCGGATTGTAGAATTTGCTTGTTCCAGCTTGGTCTTGAGGACTTCAATTTCTTTCTTGTTGGTCAATCGGGCCAACTCGATTTCTCCACTTGCTTGACTCTTAGCTCTTTCTGCTGCTGAAGCCACTCTAGCCTCAAGAGTCTTGATCAGACGGTTCTTTGCTTTGAGTTGCTTCTTTAACATTTCGACCGAGAATTGATTTGTCGTCGCATACACTCCTAGCGTTCCTGCAATTTCTGTGGCAAATTCATCTTTCCTTTTATTCATTCCATCGGTCATCACTTTGAATTTTTTAATAGTGGATTCTCCCTCCTGATAAAACTATCGCTTCACTACAGCTTTTCTCTTATTGTCAAAAAAGAATTCATTAGGAGGGAGTTCCTCTGCCCTTATAGGTCTCAGTTCTTCACCAAAAATCCATCCTTCCTGTATGTTTCCTTGCGCCGACTGCAAGGGTTTGACAGAGGTGATGGGCTGCCCGATCTGCTTTGCACCCTTCCCTGGTGTACTGACTGGATCTCTCTCTTTCGGGGGGTCAGAGGTCTTCGTCCCTGCCTCCAGATTCTCAGTTTTTGGTGGGTCTGTGTCTTTTATTTCCACCTCCAGACTATGCTCCTTGGAAGGATCAGTGGTCTCTTTTTCTGTTTCGGGATTCTCCTCCCGCTCAGGAATCTTCTCCTTTTCTGGATTCTTCTCCTGCTCAGGACTCTTCTCCTTTTCGGGACTTTTCCCCCACTCGGGACTCTTGTCCTGTTCAGGGTTCTTCACCTGCTCCCCTTCCTGACGTTTCTCGGGGTTAGAAGTTTTCCCCGCAGAACTTTAGGCATCCTTTTCTTTGTCTTTAGAAAGTCCCAAACCTCCCAGCACCACGGGGAGACATCTTCTCCTATGTTCCTGAAATTTTAAAACAGATGCCCTATCTTCAGGTGCTAATGATCTGATTCAAAATTGCACTTCCGAATAGGACCTCGCCCCTCGGAAAACATCATCCGAGGGAAAACACTCGTGTTCAAACCTTTTTAATCCACAATTCCCCAAATGGGTGCTTATAATTCTCTGTGGATCATGCTTTTTGTACTCAATGGATACTAGGCTCAAGTCTTCTAAGGCTGCTGCCTCAGCCTTAGCATGTCCGAAATCTAATAAGGAATAGGAATTTAGCCGGATAGGGAAAGATGGCCATACCTTTTTTGATGACGCTTTGAGCTCTTTGCTCACTCCGTCGATCACCGTTTGTCGCGCAATCTCACGACAGGCCAGCTTGTCAGGAATGAAAAGAGGTAGTGCCAAAGGAGGGACAGTTGCTCCGAAAACTCTAAAATAGGAGAATTCTTCTTCCACGTACCAGTCTGCGATATGGCTCAGATTCCCAGAAATGCTATCTGAGATGCAGGGTGGAAAAAGACCAAAAAGGACGACGTGCAGGGGCACCACCACCCAGTTAAAAATCTCATAAATGAACTTGTTCGCGTTATTTTCCTACAGCTTATCGTGGTACTTGTGAACAGTTTTCTCTTGGGTTGGACTCCAAGCCCAATTCATTAAAGGAAAAGGCGTCATGGAGCATATCGCATCCATGATATACGCGGACATGTAGAATCTTGATGGCTTCCCGGCTACCTTCTGCTCCCAGTACTCGGTGACCCTGTTGAACAAACTATCGGAGAGCATTTTTGCCCAATTGAATGAGGAACCTTCTACTACCCGAAAGATGAGAGGTACCCACTGGACGTAAAAATGCGCGGTATCCTCCCATCCGAAAATCCGACAAGCCATCATCGCCACATACATATAGTTTGGCTCCAATGAAGAAATCGAGTACACACCCTTTTCGTTCACTCTGAATGTCGTGGAACGAGACACCCAATCTTTTATCAAGCCTGGCATGGTTTTGTCAAATTCTTCGCACTCCTTCTTTTTGAAGTCCGCCAGAAATTCTTTGCCATATGTGTATTCAGAGGTTGTTGAGAGCTTATACATAGACTGGATATGCTCAGGCCTAAAAGTCCCAATCATGGCCTGTCGTTCATTTACGATAGTTTTGGAAGGCAGGTCGATGTGATCCAATGCCCACCAGATCATATCGTAGTATGGGAGCAACCGAGGTCTGGTTGCAACCAGATGCATTCTCGACTGAACAATTGTCTTGTACTTAGTGTTCAGGTCGTCCTTCATAATATCATAGTTATAGTCATTAGAGTCTGAATAGTTTACTAACTCGGATTACAGGATATCTGAAATGGACGACCAGGTGGATACTGAGTCGCCCGTCTGAGGTGAAGTATCTGAGACGTTGTCCGGACCCTGTGCTGCAACTTCGACATTTGCTTTCGCTGCTCTCCTTGGCACCATAGCTGAAGCTTGTTTTTTTTCTCTTCTACAGTAGACCTGTGTATACATGCGGAAATGAGTTTCCTCGGAGAAAAGTGAGTTCTATGCGCTTAAGAAAAATGTTTTAGAACAGAACGAAACTTTCGTATATACTTGAAAATCTTGTACCCTTTGAAACAAGTTTGTCAAATCGCAAATTAAAACCAAATTAAATGTATAAATCCGATCTTATTTGTTCGTGGATTTACCCCAAATCCTCATTAATGCCATCAATGTTCGGTGGCTTTCAAAGGAAATCGGGTCATGGAGAGCAAGTAAATCCCTCGTGAAGTGTGCCAACCTCGATACGCGGGACATAACCCGCTTAATTTCATTTTTCTAAAATTTCAAATCTCAACGTCTTAAAGATTTCCTCGCTTTTCGCTATCTCGTGAATTTCCCTTTAACGTTTTGAATTTATAACTCGCAAGACTGGGAGTTCCAATTTTAGCATTAATTAACAATAATCGTGATGTGGTGGATCTTTAATGATCTGATTAACTTAATCGCTATATCGTGACTCCGGAATTCGAAGACAAACTTTTTAGGAGAATGATATGCCGAGTCGCGATATCGCGATGTGGCGATAATTAAAGCTCGAAAATAAGAGAAGGAAATCTTAGATTAGGAGATTAATTAATCTCGATATAATTATGTCGCAACTTCGTGAATCGGAGTTTTGGACACCTTAACTTTATGAAAGAAGATGTCGAGCGGCGACTTGCCGAGAACCAAGTTTAACCGTGGTTGGTTTTTTACCCTTGGTTCTTGACTAAGGTTATCAAAAAGTCATCGCGCTCTCGGCTCTCGGGGTTGTAAAAACAAAAATTTAGGGTCGACGAATGCCGAGGCGCGAAACCCCGACGATGTCTAATCAAGGGTTAAAGGTTTTATCCTATTCTTGCTTTGGACGAAAATTAGAACCGAGTTCGCATTCTCGCGACTCGGGACTTGTGAATTCAAGAAATAAGGTGTCCGACTTGCGAGACTCCGAAACTAAAACCCTAGGAACAAACCTACTTGCGAAAAATGGACCTTTTAAAAAGTAACAAAGCATTGTTATTTATGGGACAAGATTTCAGAGCTTTATGATTTCGGAAGGAGAAGAAAACCTATTTTAGATCTCAAGTATCAAAAGTTGAAAAATTGAGCGAGGTGAAAAACAAGGGCGGCTCCAACAGGTGGTAAAAATGCTCAATGAATTTCTTAAAATTAAACTCTGGGGATTTTTCCCTCAACAGCAAAGTCCAAGAGGTGATAGGATGTGGCCAGTCATCCTGGTCCAATTTTTGCATGGGAAAAAAGAACTTATATTCTTGAAATAACATGAACATGTAAGACAGTATTGAAGAATACCGGAACATGCCCTCTATCGGAAATATGAAAATTTTCTCATGTATGTTCTCAACTAGAAAATTGTTGTAGTTGAACTGAGTGGTGGATTTCTCTTCGGCAGAAAAAATGGACAAGAAACCCAAGATTGGCTCGTCCACCGATTCATCTAAGTAATATCCAAGCAGACAACACAAGGTCGAAAAAACTTGGTTTCCTTTTTCTGAAAACATGGAAGAATAGTAGGGGGGGGTTTCTTGGGGAATTGGGCATTCTATGGGAGGAAAAAACTCGAAAATATGTGCTCTCTGGGGAAAAGACAGATTTTGGTACATTTCAGTTATAAATTCAAGGGTGAACGGAGAGGGGGATTCGTCTCTAGGGATTTGCATCATCTGGTCAATGGCCTCAGGTGTGATAGTGAAAAGGGTCTCTCCAGAAGATGAAACAATGGCTCTCTGATCGAGGAGATAATGCACCTGGCACTTGAGGGTGAATTCAAAAAAATGGTGAATTTGGGGAAAGAGATACATTGGGATATTGGACTCCCAGATTCTAATCTCATCACTTTGATCAAGGAAGGTGTCCCTAAACCATGAATGAAATTTGGCGAAATCAAATTCGCACCTGGTCTATGAGATCAAATAGTCTTTTTTAGTTAGGGGGATCCGGTCAAGATCGACAGGAGGCGAGAGGAATGGATTTTATTTGACCTCTAATTTATTATACTTTGGTGGCATCAACTCAACTAGTACCTACAACCGAAACAAAAAATGTTAGTGGGCGATTGACTTTATCTCGGTTACTGGCTGACAATAACGGGTGAAAATAGATTCTGGTATGCGGAGAAAATGTGAACAATGGGATAATGGTGGAAACAGGATTAAATTCGGGCAAACAGGTATATGTTGGGTGTGGTGAATAGGTCAGCAAGCTAACAGATATGTTAGCCTATATTAATTGGCCAACGGATAACTGGGTATGAGGAAGAAAACAAAAGACGGGTGACGGGTGTGCCAAGATGATGTGGAAGGTGGTGATTGGAGGGAAGGTGAAAAAGGGATCTGATGTATGATGAGTAAGCGGGGAGAATATGTCGACGAAGTGATGGGAAAAGGCTTGTAAGGGGAGGTAGTGGAGTGTGAAATCACGAGACGACGGGGTAGTGGAGTGTGATGTCATGAGGCGACGATGGTATAGGAAGGCTAGTATGGTGGTATGTCAGAGGGGGGGGTATGCATTAAATGGTTTAGAGCAAGGGGGGTCCAACGTAATGGATTTGAGCCACGTTAGGATGGGGCCTGCGAGGAAAACTGCCATATCGGGACCCCCCCACCATTAAAGGTAGAACGGTCGAGGGGGTCTAAAATTTCTTGTCGGTCATAGATTTGAGCGTTGCATGCTCAACCATTAATCTCAGTGCACCCTTTAATCATGGAGCGTGAAGCATATTTCTTTGCAAAAACTTAGGATAACACGTATTTTGTGGGTTTTAGCGCCATTCCCTCTCATTTTGGTCACCAAGGGGTTAGAAAGCATCATTCAAACATCAAAACCAAGAATATCAACCATCATTAGGCTTGTTTTATTGAAATAAAAACAATTAACCTATGTTATGCCCTACCAACCTAACACATTTATCCCAGATTAAACTGTCAGGCTAAGAATTTACTCTACCCTAGGGCTATTTGATCAATTTTAGGTAGTTTGATCAAATTTATTCACTAGCTAACCTATCTACTTGGCTAAGATTAAACAGTTTATCCAAGCCTTATTCACTAAGCCTATCAACATAAATTCAAAAAGACTTAACCATATTAAACTGTATGGATAAGTCATCATTATTGCATGGGGCTATATCATTTTCTTTTATGCCCTCTTTTGTCTTTTTCTTTTCTTTTCTTTTTAATTTATTTTCTTTTCTTTTCTTTTCTTTTTAATCTGTTTCTTTTATTTTCATCTTTTTCTTTTATTTTCATCTTTTTTCTTTTATTTTGAAAATAATTTGCAGAGTGAAATATTATTTACAACCAAATTACACCAAGAGTGAAAATTTTCCAGTCACCAGTTGATCCTTTGAATCATAGGGTTATAACACCCTCTTGATAGGCCATTTGGAACCGTCAACACAATGCAAACCTTAGTTAATTGTGTCACACATTTGGAGGAGAGATAAAATCATGGATGCACATGATGTGTGCCCTCCTAGCCTCATGCATGAGATATGCACCCTCCTGGTGAGAAAAGAAACAATTGCATATATGATTTTTCCTCCACTAGTTAATTGAACTCCTAATTGAAGTCAAAATGAAGAGGATAAGTGCCCTTATTTTTTAGGAGGCACCCTAGTTTTAAGGAAAAAATCCTAAAAAATAGGAGACCCTCATAATGACTAGAAAAAATTAGGAAGAAAGGAATTAATAATCATTAGGTGAGTGATGTTAGTGTGTAATATATCCAACACATTCCTTAAACTTCCCCACAAAATAATGTGTATTCCATAGTTATAATTATATAATTATAACTAAGATGTCAAGTTAATAATTTAGAAAATATAGTTAAAGAGATAATTACCTAAATTATCATATCTTGAACCTCTCCATGTATTTTAATTATTTAATATTATTTCTTTCCTATGCATGTGCGACAACATTAGGTATAGTAGGAAGCAATTGTAACACCCCCGACCACCCAGGTCGAGCCATGCTACTCTAAATAACACTCAGATACCAACTTCTAACGTCCCCAGCCACCCAACAGGACAGGAAACGCCACTTGAAACTATCGATTCTTTGATATACATACATACATACACACACACAGAGATGTGTGGGTGTGTGTGTGTGTGTGTGTGTGTGTGTGTGATGAAATTTTAAATAGACACAACAATATGTTCATACACATATTCATGTAGAAGCGATAGTAATACATACATGCAATAAACACAGGCAATTCTGATAACATTATAACACATGTACAAGATACACAACGTACAATTAACATAGAATTGGTAGTTATATTTTTATGAGAAGACCATTGACTTCGTGCAAAACTTCCATGAACCTCCCAGCCTTATACCACACTGCTCTAAGCTTATCATCAGTGAATCACCCCCGAGATGGGACTAAACTCCACCCAGGGAAAAGGAATCCTAAACTATATTGAGGCTATGGGAAACTATATAGTGCAACTAGAAGGATTCTCTCCAATGAGCCTAATTACGCCCACTACTCATGGACTCTCATTCCCCACATGCAGGTCCCACCCTGGGAATATGCACCTTCACTGTTCCACAGTCCATCGGTTGCTCCACTTGCCTTTTAGGGATTCAACAACAGGTCGAATAAGGAATTCTCAAAGCTTCATAGTTGTTGTTGGACTCCCTCCAAGAGAAATCACTTCCCCAACAAAAACTCTCACATGGAGAGAGTTGATCACAGGCCTGAAAACCTACTTATTCAACCATAGGCCTGACAACACACCTCTTCAAACCACAACAAAAAAAATCAAGTAAGGAAATGGGACGACTCAGCAAATTACAGAGGTTCAAATGGCGGAAAAGGCTCTGGTTATGTGCTTGTTCAGTTCATGTGTGAACTGCACAAGGGATGTCCAGAATCCTCATTCTCAACACACGACAAGGTGATGACACCAATAGAAACCAAACATGGGGAAAACAGTGAAACACAAGAAACCCACAGGGTATGGGTTTAGTAATATTTTAGTTCTATCTTGTTGCGGAGGTTCAAGATGGTTACAGTTCAACCACCATGGACTAGATGACTGCGTGCTTGCTAATTCCATGCGTGAATGGGACCACCCCTCCCAGAATACTCATCATGGAAAGAATGGAGAGAGAGGACTGTGAGGATAGATGGAAAGAATCCCTGTGCCCCCCCCCCATAATGATGGAATTTCCCACATAAATTTGCATGCACCCCAATTGACACATGGCTCTCTTTGGAGCTTTTCCCCCTCCACTTGGATTTTGTTCCTCTCCCTCAAGAAACTTGGGATAAATTAATATTCTCTTTATATCCCTTTAGAATAATAATTATATATTATTCTCTTGGTTTTAGGATATTAAGCTTAGCCCCTCATTCCAACCTCTCATCCCCCCTTCCCTTACCCATCCTAGTGGATATTACTCCCCCATAACTCTTTCTCCATGGTCGGTCTACATGCAATGATGTATTTTATTAATAATTTGCATAATTACATATACAAAATCAATCCCACTAGCCTTAGCATCTAGGATCTCCAACCTAATAAACACATAATCCTACCTGCTTATAATTACTTGTCTCACTAGCCTACAAGCATCATTACATTTCACAAGGACTCGGCCTTGGGGTATTACAATCCCCTCCCCTTATTTTTGCACTGTCCTAAGTGCAACTCATTTACATAATATCAGCAAGATTTTCAAAATCCTCAAAAAGATGTGGGTATTCTTCCCACATAACATCTTCATGCTCCCATGCTGTGTCCTCATGACCATACTAGGTCCATTGGACCTTTACAATCCCTATGGCTCGATTCTAGAGATTTTTGTTTTTTCGATCCATAGTGCATACCAAATGCACTTGAAAATCACTTTCTTTCTCCACCTGAATCACATTCCAATCAATAACATGATTAGCATCAGGTATATATTTCTTAAGAAATGACACATGAAATACATTATGTATAGACATAGAGGCAGACAATGCAAGCATATAAGCTATTGGACCAATCCTCCCTATGATTTCAAACGACCCACAATATTTGGCTGCCAACTTGGAACAGTTTCCCAACTTTAGGGAACTTTTGTTGGCTTTCACCTTCAAGAAAACATGGTCACCCACTTTAAATTCCATACGAGTTTTGTTCTTGTTAGAATAGATTTTATGCCTATCTTGGGCATCCTTCAAATTCTGTTTAATCTTCAGCATTTTCTCTTCCATTTCCTTGAGCATCTCTGGCCCAATCATATCCCTATCAGTTGGGTTGTCCCATCATATTGGGGTGTTTCACTTGCTGCCATAAAGTTCTTCAAATGGGATCACCTTCAGTGATGCTTGATACCCATTTTTGTAGGAAAATTCTACCAAGTGTAGGTAATATTCCCATATAGATGGTTTTTCCATCACATACATCCTCAGCATATCCTCTATCACTTAGTTCACCCTTTCTGTTTTCCCATCAGACTCAGGATGATAGGTTGTCCTGAAGTTCATATTTGTTCTGAACCCCTTGAATAAAACCTTTCAAAACTTTGAGGTAAAATTTGGGTCTCTGTCAAACACAATTTTATTGGGTATGCCATGCAAGCATGCTACTTCCCTCATATAAATATCAGCAACATTGGTTTCCTTGTGAGTAACCTTCATAGGAATGAAATGGGTAGCTTTAGTAAGCTTGTCCTCCACCACCATGATTTCATCATGTTGCTTTCTTGTTCTGGGAAATCCTGTGATGAAATCCATTGTCACCACTTTCCACTTCCACTGAGGAATGGGTAATGGTTGCAACAACCTAGTTGGGTGTCTATGCTCATCCTTGACCCTTTGACACTCCAAGAATTTATCTATGTATTCAGCAATCTACCTCCTCATGCTTGGCCAATAATATTGGCTCTTGGCTAATGAAACTATTTTATGATATCCTGGGTGTCCCGCATAGGGTACATTGTACATCTCTTTTAAAATCCTACTCCTCAATTCAGGATAATTGGGTACATAAAAAAATTTTATGTACAAGAGAATTCCATCAATTCCCAATTCATAATCTTTAGCTTTCTGCAGCATTTTACCTTGTTGCAATTTAGTTACCAATTACATGTACTGTAAATCAACTTTTGTAGCCTCAGAAATTCTGCCTTTAAGATCTGTATGATACATGTTAATGGATGTAGCATGCAGTTCATGCACTCTCCTGTTGAGTGCATCAGCCACTTTTTTCTCCTTTCCTTTGATGTGCTTGATATCAAAGTCATACTCACAAAGGAATTCTGACCATCTACTCTGCCTAGCATTCAAAGTAGGTTAGTCAAGAAAATATTTCAGACCATTATGGTCTGTCCTCAACTCAAATATGTTTCCCATGAGGTAGTGCCTCCACTTCTTCAAGGCATGCACTATGGCTGCCAACTCCAAATCATGAGTGGCATAGAGCCTCTCATGCTCTTTCAATTTTCTAGACTTGAAACATGTCACAAATCCGTTATGACTAAGGAATCCACCAAGTCCTTCTTTGCACACATCTATGAAAACCACGAACTCTTGATTCAGATCTGCAATCTTTAGAATTGGAGCACTCGTTAATAGTTGATTCAATTGTTGAAAGCTCATTTCACATTTTGTTTTCCATTGAAACTTCTTCCCCTTCATTTGCAAGGAAGTGATGGGGTGAGATATTCTCGAAAACCCTGTAATGAACCTTCTGTAGTAGCCAGCTAGACCCGTGAAGGATATGAATTATGTCACATTCTTAGGTGTTGTCCGCCCTTTAATGGCCTCAATATTTTCAGGGTCCACTACTATCCCTTCTTTAGATATGGTATGCCCCAAATAGTGGATTTTGTTTTGATAAAATGAGCACTTGCTCAATTTGGCATATAGTTGATGATCTCTTAGAACTTGTAAAACCATCCTCAAATGAATCTCATGCTCTTATTCTGACTTGGAATATACAAGGATGTCATCCAGAAAGACAATGAAAAACTTGTCTAAATATTCCCGGAAAACACCATTCATTAAGCACACAAAAAAAACTGGTGCATTTGATAACCCAAATGGCACCACTGTGAACTCATAATGACTATACCTTATCCTAGAGGTGGTATTTATAATGTGTTCATATCTGATCCTTACTTGATGATATCCTAACCTGAGATCAATCTTTGATAATATCTTTGCATCCTTCAACTGATCAAAGAGATCATCGATCCTTGGCAAAAGATACTTGTTATGTATAGTCACTTTGTTCAACTTTCTGAAATCGATGCACAATCTCAATGTCCCAGAATTATTATTCAAAAAAAATATTGGGGCACCCCAAGGCGACATACTTGGGCGTATGTACCCCTTCTTTAAATTTCTTCAAGGTGCATCTGCAACTCCTTCAGCTCTGGTGTACTCATTCTGTAAGGATTCTTTGATATTGTAGCTGCTCTATGCATCAAATTTATAGAAAAATCAATATCTCTCTTTGGGGGTGTTCCTGGTACCTTCTTTAACACATCTTCAAAATATTCCAGGATTGCATGATCCTCTAGATTTGGCACCTTATCCTTAGATGCTTCCTCCATATGGGCTGCAAATATTTGGCATCCCTTCCTGTAACACTTCTTTAGATGCATTGTTGAGATTTCTTGGACAGTAAATTCCTTGGGAATTCCTTGGACTACTCTTTTATTTCCTTCCGCATCCAGGCAAGTGAATGCCTTGTTATGACAATCTAATAGGTCATGGTGTTGTTCTAACCAATAAATACCAATTAGGAAATCATATGATCCCAAAGGAAATATGTTCAAATTTTCCTTGGTACTCAGTCCATTCATGCCCACTATACATGATTTAACCAACTCAACAACTTTCCTATTGGCTCATGTAGCCAAATGTACCAGCTAAGATTTCTCATGCTTGCTTCTTGGCAAAAGAAATATTTCCACAACTTTAGGATCTATGTAACTATGACTAGCTCCTGAGTCTATTAAAATAGTAAAGGCATGGTTATTGATCATACCTTTAACTTAAATCATGTGTGATTGAAACTCAGCTTGCTTGTTGTCCGGGGATGCATAGATCCTTAGTACACTTCTGCCCATGTCCTCCATTGTTTCATCTTGCTGAAAATTTTGGAAAGCTCTCACCTTGTCATTTTTGTGAGGCCAATATCCATACTTGTGGTCTCCCTTACAACCCCAACATTGAATGGGTGCTTGCCTTGACCTTTTCCCACCTACCTTATCCATTTTATACTCTCCAAAAGACGGTTTCCCTTGAGGACTATGAAAAATGGAGGCTTGTTTCCCTTCTTCCTCTATTCCTTCTTAAACTTCTTCTTGTCCTCCCAAGCCTTCTGGAAAGTATGCTTTCCTTTTCTCTGATCATATAATAATTTTTCTCTCCTTATAGTTTCTTCCAAAGTCTTGGGATCATCATATTGGATTTTATCACTGATGAAAGATGGAATCCCACTCGGGTACCTTTGACTCTTAATTGTCTCATCCTTGATGAAGGAGACATACTTCAATAGCTCTAAGAATATCCTTTCATATTCATCAATAGCCATGTTGCCCAGTTTAAGTTCAGATAACTCTTTCATCTTTCTGTCATTATACCTCTTAGTCAGGTATTTCTTATCAAAATTCCTCTTGAATTCATTCCAAGTCACATCTTTCTCCCTGAGGTGTTGTACTTGCACCATCTGATCCCACCACATGGATGCCTTTCCTTTAAGATGGTAGATGGAAATTATTTCCTCTGCATGAGAAGAATATTTATGCAATTGGAAGTACTTCCTCATGCCTAACAATCATGTCTCAACATTTTCATCATTCTTATTCTCTCCATAAAAAGTAGGAGGTTTTATCTTATTCATTTCTCCTTTCAACTCATCCACCCCAAACCTCCTATGTTTACTGACAGGCAATGCACTTGAGCTACTATGTTCTCTCCTATGGGAATGATTTTGGGAGTGATGGTGATGTCTGCTACCACTCCTTGATATTCCTTTCTTCTTAGGGCTCTCGTGACTTATTGATTTTCTAGATAAACACTCCCTATCCAAATTCTTTTCAATTATTTCCAAACTCCTCATTAACTTCATATTGAAGTATTCCTTCTACACCTTGGTTGTCATAAGCCTTTTGTTACTTCCTGGTGAGCTTGGACATCTTTCTGCAAATTTTTTATGATGTTCATCATGCTCACTTCTTTATCTATTTTTTCTCCATGACCATTGGAGTTTTTTCCTTCAACTCCCAAATGGAAATCCATTCCACTAACTTCATCCTATGGACTGTAAGCATTTTTGGCACAGGGGCAGACCCAGGGTTCAATGCTACAATATCACACCAACAAAACCCTAACCACTAGCCCTTTCGGCCCTTGTATGGGTTGGATTTTCTCAGTTACCTCCATAACTCTACTCTAGATAGTATGGACTTGTTGTTGTGCAATGCACTGCTCTTGGGAGTGCTTCATTATTTCCACAGCTGACAAGGACTTCACCTACACCTGTATATTTTCGGCTTGATACTTTGCCTCTTGGAGTTTTGACTCTAGTGCCTTTAGTTTTGGGTTCTTGGTGAGTTGTTCATAGGTCTAGGCACTGCGATTAGTGATTTTCTTACATTCCAGAGTAAGATCCTTTATATTTTCAATTGTGCTCCTGGCAGTTGCTTCTCTTTGGTCTCTTACATCTTGTGGGGTCTTAGGTATAGTGCATAGCTCCAAACATGCTATGTGTTGTTGTAGTTGTTGGAAGGCTTCTGCTAGTTGGTTCACCTACTATGTAACTTGTTCTTCTGCCTCGATTTCTAAGACTGTCACAGAGCAAAGTTCTTTGTTGACCGATTCTTTTACTTCGAGCTGCTCTGCAAGAAAATACTCCTTTTCTTGCTATAGTTGTGCTTTTTCTTCATCAAACTTCTCTTGGAGAGAAAGATTTTCCTGTTCTGCAACACTGCGTTTCTCTATTAGTATTCCTTGTACTTGTGTCAAAGCCCTGGTGGCTTGCAATGTTTCTTCATGTTCTCATCGAAGGCGAGCTTCGACTGTATCGGCTAGGCGGTGGAGTTGAGCTAGATCATCTCCCAATTCTGGTTCACCAGGTGCAATGGAGACTGTGCAGCTAGACTATAGGGCTTGTTGTACCCCTCGGAGCTCAGTCTCAATTCGATCATGCATCTCCTCTTTATTTACATCTTGTTTCTCTATTATTTCTAGCGAAGCATCTTCTAGGGATGCTATGAGGAAGTTGAAGTCATCGGAGGTGAGAAAAATCTACATCTTGGTCATGGTGGCCTTCGATTTCTTTCGGGAGCAAGGTTTCGAAGGCGAACCTTTCCTCTTCTTTAGAGGGTCAACCTTGTCTCCTTGCTTATTTTTAACTTCTTTGTCATCTAACTCTTTTCTATCACCTCCTTTCTCTAGTGATATGGAAGAAGTCTTCACGGATGCACTGTCTACTTCTTGGACCTCTTTGGTCTTCTTTGTTCTGCTAGGTTTGGCTGTATCATGTGCAGTTTCTAGGTTGTCAATGTCAGATATCTCTGCGGGGTTTGTTGGAATACGGAGTTTCATCGACCTGTCCTTTGTGATCTCCTCCAAGTCCTCCTCTGTCATCTTATAGTAGGATTGAAGTTGTTTCTTGTGTTCGTCGACGCGTGTTGTGATGTAAATAAAATGTCGATCTACGTTGAACTTCATCAAAGGCATGAACCATTGTAGATTGTTTGGAGTCATGCGAGGCTCAGACTATATGGATATCTTCAACTGATTGTAGTAGGTATGAAAAACATCATTTGACTTCCACTGTTTACTCATGTTGCTTGAGTACCACAGTGTACTGAATGTCGCAACCAGTGGTTCAAGAGGCTCGATGTCCAGGAAGGTTGTACCTTCCAGAATCTCCCAGGAAATAAAAGATATAAGGTTCAAGAGCCATCTGAAATGAAATTCATACCCTTTATCTTTTGCTTCTCTGCAGTCGAGTTCCAATTGGTTCACCAGGTACTTCACCCAGTTCATCTAACATCCTTTTGTGCACTTCCCTGCGTGGTTGACTATAAAACAGGTGACTTGGGTGGGTCGGTTATTTCATACTAACTTCCCTACAATCAACTAACAAGTGAGGTGCACTACTCCACTCTAGATAGAATATAACTTGTAGCCTTTAGTTCCATTCTCGACATCTCCATAAGTGTCCTTGATATTCTGTGCTAGAGTGCGATCCATGGATTTTCAAGGGTAAAACTCTTGTGAATCAGGTCCTTGCATACTCAACCCTATGATCTGATTGATCAGCATCAAATCAATTGTTATACAGCAGTTTAGCCATAAATATCTGCCATGGTAACAAGACAGCAACATCTTGACACTTGCATTCACCTCCTGGTGTCTTTCGAAGTGGGGAATCTTCATGACATTCACTAGGGTGGACTATGCGAAGTTCATAGTCCACGATTGGGGGATTATCTTTGAATTCTTCCCCTTAGTTCTAGTCAGGTACTTATGTGGGCCGAGAATGTTATAGACTTTGCGATCTCCAAGGTTGAATTTGCTAAACTTCAACACTGCAATTGTATCTTGGTCTACTCGAATTGCATGTATCCCCTTTAGGAGGTACGCCATAACCAAGGTGTATTTGAAATCTCTGGGCACACTGTCTCGATTTACTATGCCACTCAGAGGTGGTATATAGGTGGGTAATATGGTCGAGATCAATTTGGAATTTGCTAGATCATCCTTGTTCTTGGTTCTCTTTTCATATGATGGTCGGGATGGTCTGGCTCTGCGAGCAGTGGACGGATAGTTTGGAAGTCCTCTCATCAATGATGCTTGTACACCTATAGAAATCGACATGACACTTTCAGTCATGAGGTCAATCAAAACTTCTTCAACAACTTTCTCTACAACGTTCAAATTGTCTGACATATACACTCAGGGTTAACAATATTGGGTTTGAAAGGTAACTTAGACACAATAATGGGATAGAGAGCAAGAGTGTGATGATCACTGTGAAAAATCAACTTAGTCTGCAGGATCAAACTCTTAATTGGAAAAAGTGTTCTCAGTGCATGGCACGATGGGATAAATAGGTAACTCGGCAATGGGCCCCTTGCAATGGGTATGAAGCCTTCATTAACTCTATTATGTCTATTATGGCACGGTCCAAATGGTTGGATGGTGAGTTGTCTATCCATAAATGTCTTTCTACCCATTTTGAGCATTGGTCTAACGGTTATAATGGCCCCAATGGCTATATTGCTTCGCCATGGCAAAGTGCCATGTGTCGCTATTCTGATATCCCGACGAAGCTCCAATTTTGCAATTTTTCCTTCTGCGAGGTTCACTCTAGAACCTTCTACAACTTGTTGATCTTAGCTCTCTTTTTACTTAGCTTTCTAGCCTTCTTCCCAGTGAGATTGATCTCGGTAGGCCTTTTTCCATTTTGATTCTTATCTTCTTTTGGCATAGTTACTTTGTGTTGTTGAGATTCTTCCCTAAGATTCGAGGGTGATCCTTCTTCTTTATATGGAATAGGTACTTCAATCTTCTGTGGGTCTTCTAGTGTTCTTGCAACTTCGACATCTAGGTCTCCGGTGTTAAATAGCTTTGATATGTTCTTTTTTTCTTCAATCAAGTGTGTGATCCTTCTAGTCATGAATTATTTTAACTCTTGCTTCTTCTACTCTAAAACTTCTTCTTCTTCTTGCCTTCTAGCCTGATTTCTTTCAATACAAGGTTTTCCTAGTAGCATGGTAAATGGTGCACTATTCTCAATAAATTTAATAATCTCAAAATCTTCCTCTGTCGAAGTTCCATTGGCATTCATAGGTATCTAGGTCAGCTTCCCATATATGTTTATCAGCTTTCCTTTAAATAGTCTTATTCCTCCTAATGAAGGAATCATAGCAGGCCTCCCTATAGCTTCCCAAGTTCTCTCCATCATGATATTCACTTGTGTTTCCTCATCTAGAACATAGTCAATGTCGAAGTCTCTTATTCTTTCTTCAAGGCATTCTTTTTCTTTGAAGATCTCTGATAATATGACATGTCGGTGGCCATTTAGGGTTTCTTTCATCTGTAGAAATACTTTCTCTAATTCTTTTTGGGGTTCTGCCATAATCTTATCTTCTAGATCTACCTTAGGGTTTTCTTGTTTCATGTTCATTTCTTAAAGATTAGAAATCATTCTAGGACAATCCAATACTTCATGGTCCATAGCTTTGCAACAAAGACAACTAGGTATTATCCCAGGGCATTTCTTAGAAAGATGTCCTGGTCTTCTACAACTATAACGGAGGGTTAATCCTCTCTTTCTTTTAAATGATCCCCAGTATTTCCTGCACTGCACGCTAGGATCATGGTAACTAACCTGTAAACATTTCTTCTAGGGTCCTGCATAGACTTATTAGTCCAAACATTCTTTCTATCCATAGGTATAACATAATTTTCACTATTCTTATCAGATCTACTCATATCAAATCTTCTTTCATATATTAATACCCTAGTTTTCAAGCTAGGATAGAATCTATCAAACATACCTAGATCCATACTATTGAAACAAAAATTTCCAATTATCTTACTTCTACAGAGCACAAAGATTTTAGATCCATAACTTTTCAATATTCTTACCTTTATCAAAGCACAAATCTTTCAGATCTTACGTCTTTTAATAAAAAAGTCTCACTTTTATCTTTCCCAAAGCACAAAGCTTTCATATCTTACCTCTTTTCTTCATATTAGACTTCTTTTCCTTAGCACAGATCTTTTCAAACTAAGTAGAGTGCTATGCACTAGAGAAATAGATATATGCATAAAGCTTTCACAACTTTATGTCGAATCTTTTCACAAAGATTCTTCTTCCTCAGTTCCCAACAATCACAGCTTCAAGTCCTAGCAACGAAACCATTTGTTGGCATAGAGGTATACCCAGGGTTCAACGCTACAACAACGCACCAACAAAACCCTAACTACCAACCCTTTCGGCAACACCTGCGAAGAAGATGAAGTCTCACCCGAGGTAGAGAAAGGGGTGGTTGCATGACTCAGGTGTCTGTAAACTTATCTAGGACACAGATCTATAATTACAATACTTAATAAAGCACTTAGCAATGTCAATTCGTTATTATTTACCCAATATCTACTCCGTAGAGAAAACAGAGCATCACAGCATTCACCCGGATATAATGTATCTAAGCACTTAGCATAAATAAATGGATCAGATCTGGCAGATTCAAGCACTAAGTACATTCACCTATATCATATATAACATCTAGATTCATCATAAGAAAAAAGAATAAATAGATCTATCTATCTATCTATATCAAGCACTTAGCAAATAACACATAAATGCACCAACAAATCGCACAAAGAAGAATAACACAGTATTTACTTGGTTCACTCCCACCCTGGGGCTACGTCCACCAACTCTTCTTCTTTATTAGCTACAATCAGTGATCTACATGCACAGAGCTACAAAAAACCTACTTCGCATAGGATAGGAGATCTGCTCACACCTCGCCAGATCCTCCTTCCCCGAGCTAGGTCTAGCACAAAGCCTTTCATAGTCTGTTACAACCACTTGCACTAAGCTCTACAAGTTTCTCACAATATGCACAGAGCATCTACAAACCATACTTGCACTTAGAACTTAGCTTATTGACCTTTCATCACATAGATTCCTATTCCCCCCTCCTTACATTGCCTAGACATCTATTTATACTATACAAAATAGGCCTAAAAATGGATAAACCCATGGGCCGACATCCCATTCCCGTTACATATTCCCAAATCCCAAAAAGGACCCAAAAAGCGGCCAAGATCCAATGATCTATGCTTTGTCTTGCGCTCTGTCTTGGACGCTGTCAAAGTCCCAAAATAGGTCAAACTTGACCAAGGATCTCCCAAAACTTGATCAAGGGCCAAAATGCCCCCAACACTCACTTGTGACTTGTCCCGAGTCACTCTGGTCTAACTAGCTCTCCTTCGAACGCCTCGAGCTTAGCTCGAGTTGCTTCGAATTGTTTTTGTTCTTTGACCTCATGTTCAGTGAACTCTTGGATGACTTCATCGTTGATAGGTCCCTCTAGACATTGTTCAGCTGTAGTGACAACCTACTCTAGCTCTACTCCTTGGCCTTCTACTTCTGTAAACAATTGATAGGCCTTGTCCTGTATGGGTTGGAGTTTCTCAGTTACCTCCATAACTCTGCTCTGGATAGTATGGATTTTTTGTTGTGCAGTGTGTTTCTCTTGGGAGCACTTCATTCTTTCCATAGCTGACAGGGACTTCAACTGCGCCTGTATATTTTCGACTTGATACTTTTCCTCTTGGAGTTGTGACTCTGGTGCCTTTAGTTCTGGGATCTCCGTGAGTTTTTCATATGTCTAGGCACTGCGATCAATGAGTTTCTTACATTCTAGAGTAAGATCCTTTATCCTTTAAACTGTGCTACCGACGGTTGCTTCTCTTTGGTCTCTTACATCTTATGGGGTCTCAAGTACAGTACGTAGCTCCAAATATGCTATGCTTTGTTGTAGTGTTGGATGGATTCTGTGAGCTAGTTCACCTGCTGTGAAAATCAGTCTTCTACCTTGATTTCTAAGACTGTCACAGAGCGAATTGATCTATTGACCGCTTCTTTTACTTCAAGTTTCCCCGCAAGCAACTGTTCCTTTTCTTGTTATAGTTGTGCTTTTTCTTTATCAAACTTTGCTTGGAGAGCAAGATTTTCTTGTTCTGAAGCACTACATTGCTCTACTAGTATTCCTTATACTTGTGTCAAATCCTGGGTGGACTGCGTTGTTTCTTCCTGTGCTCATCGAAGGTGAGCTTCGACTGTATCGGCTAGACAGTGGAGTTGTGCTAGCTCATCTCCCAATTCTAGTTCATCGGGCGCAGTGGAGACTCTTCTGCTGGACTGTAGGGCCTATTGTACCCCTCAGAGATCAGTCTCAAGTCGATCATACATATCCTCTTGATTTCCATCTTGTTTCTCTACTATTTCTAGCGAAGCATCTTGCAGGGCTGCTATGAAGAATTCAAAGTCATCAGAGGTGAGAACAGTCTGCATCTTGGTCATGGTGGCCTTCGATTTCTTCTGGGAGGAAGGTTTCGGAGGAAAACCTTTCCTCTTCTTCAGGGGGTGAACCTCATATCCTTGCTTTTGTTTGACTTCTTTGTCATCTAACTCTTCGCCATCACCTCCTTTCTCTATTGATATGGAAGCAATATTCACGGATGCACTGTCTAATTCTTGGACCTCTTTGGTCTTCTTTGTTCTGTTAGGTCTGGGTGTATCCTGTGCAGTTTTTGGGCTGTCGATGTCAGATATCTTTGTAGGGTCCACTGGAATAAGGAGGTCCACCGATCAGTCCTTTGTGATCTCCTCCAAGTCCTCCTCCATCATCTTATAGCAGTATTGAAGTTGTTACTTGTGTTCATTGGCGTGCGTTGTGATGTAACTAAAATGTCGATCTGCACTGAACTTCGTCAAAGGCCTGAACCAGTGTAGATTTTTCAGAGTCATGCGAGGCTCAGACTGTATGGCTATCTTCAACTGATTATAGTAGGTATGAAAAATATCATTTCACTGCCACTATTTATTCATGTCTCTTGAGTACCACAGTGTACTGAACTTCGTGGCCAGTGGTTTAAAAGGATCGATGTCCGGGAAGGTCGTACCTTCCGAAATCTCCCAGGTAATAAAATCTATAAGGATCAAGAACCATCTAAAATGAAATTCATATCCTTGATCTTGTGCTTCTCTATAGTCAAGTTCCAACTGGTTCACCAGATACTTCGCCCAATTCATCTGAAGGCCTTCCGCGCACTTCCCTGCGATATTGACTACAAAACCAGTGACTTGGGTGGGTCGGTTCTTTCGTACTAACTTCCCTGCAATCAACTAATAGGAAAGGTGCACTATGACACTCTAGATATAATCTACCTTGTATCCTCATGTGCCCTTCTCGATATCGCCATAAGTGTCCTTGACCTTCTGTGCTAGAGCGTGATCCATGGATTCTTCAGGGTGAAACTCTTGTGGATTAGGTCCTTGCATACTCAACCCTATGATCTGATTTATTAGCATCGGATCAACTATTATATGGCGGTTTAGCCACAAACATCCGCCATGGTAATAATACAACAATATCTTGACACATGCATTCACTTCCTAGTGTCCTCCAAAGTGGGGAATCTTCATGACGTTCAGCAGAGTGGACTACGTGAGGCTCATAGTCCATGACTAGGGGATTATCTTCGAATTCTTCCCCTTAGTTCTAGTTAGGTACTTATGTGGGGTGAGCATGTTACAAACTTTGCGATGTCCAAGGTTCAAATCGCTAAACTTCAATGCTTCAATTTTATATTGGTCTGCTCGAACTGCGCATATCCCCTTTGGGAGGTATGTCATAACCAAGGTGTATTTGAAATCTCTGGGCACACTATCTCGATTTATTGTGCCACTCAAAGGTGGTATATAGGTGGGCAATATGGTCAAGATCAATTTGGAGTTCACTAGATAATCCATGTGCTTGGTTCACTTTTCATATGATGGTCGGAATGGTCCAGCTCTGTGAGCAGTGGACAGAGATGCTAGCAGTCCTCTCGTCGATGATGCTTGTACACCTGTAGAAATTGACATGAATTTTTCAATCATGAGGTCGATCAGAACTTCTTCAACAAATTTATCTACAACGCTCAAATCATCCAACATACACACTCAGGGTTAACAATATTAGGTTTGGAAGGTAACTTAGACATAGTAATGGGATAGAGAGCAAGAGCGTGATGATCACTGTGAAAAATCAACTAACCCTATGGGATCAAACTCTTAGTTGGAAAAAGTGTTCTCGGTGCATGGTACGATGGGATAAATAGGTAACTCGGAAACGAGCTGCTTACAACAGGTATGAAGCCTTCATTAACTTTGTTATGTCCATTATGGCATGGTCCCAATGGTTGTATAGCGAGCTATCTATCCATAAATGTCTTTCTACCCATTCAAAGCATTGATCTAACAGTTATAATGTCCCCAACGACTATATTGCTTCACCATGGCGAAGTTCCATGTGTCGTTGTTCTGATATCCCGACGAAGCTCCAATTTTGCAATTTTTTCTTCTATGAGGTTCCCTCTGGAACCTTCTGCAACTTTTTGATCTTAGCTCTCTTCTTACTTAGATTTCTAGCCTTCTTCCGAGTGAATTTCTTCTTGGTAGGCCTTTTTCCATTCTGATTCTTATCTTCTTTTGGCATAGTTACTTCACACTGTTGAGATTCTTCCCTAAGATTCGAGGGTGATCCTTCTTCTTTATTTGGAATAGGTACTTCAATATTTTGTGGGTCCTCTAGTGTTCTTGCAACTTCAACATCCGGGTCTCTGGTGTTAAATAGCTTCGATCTTTTCTTTTGTTCTTCAATCAAGTGCGTGATCCTTTTAGTTGTGAATTCTTTTAACTCTTGCTTCTTCTTCTTCTTGCCTTCTGGCTTGATTTCTTTCAATCCAAGGTTTTCCTAGTAGCATTGTAAATGGGGCATTATTCTCAATAAATTTAATAATCTCAAAATCTTCCTTTGTCGAAGTTCCACTAGCATTCATAGGTATCCGAGTGAGCTTCTGTAATGTTCCTGACTTGGCTAGTCTAGGAAATGTTGCTAATATGTGTGTAGGATCAAAGGTTTACAACATACAAATGATCATACAAATAATAAACGTGACAAAGGACTGCAAATTTTGTATCATGATATCTCTATGGATTACAAAATGGTTGAATGCGGCTGAATAAAATAACAATACTCGACTAGATCAACAGACAAAGGATCTTAGATGGAATACAAATAAGAAACTACAGCTGAATAAAATAACAACACTCGACTAGATCAAAAGACAAAAGGATCTTAGCTGGAATACAAATAAGTAACTAAAAGATAATACCTAGAGCTGATGAATCTGGACCCAGGATGGATACCCCTGGGAAATGCGCCCCTCTTCTTCTGGAAAAATGTGTCCTAGTGATTCCACCATCGAAATCAGATGAGATTTGTCTCAAAATGACCACCTTGGTCTACTGGGAAATGGGTCAAAAGGGTTTCCCTAAATATGGTCTGATGCTCACTCCGGAACCCCAAATGTGCCTGTTAAAAGCGTTGCATGTCCAAGTCTGGAAAATGAGTCCCAGTTGATTCCTCCATCAGAATCTGATGAGGAACCAGGAAAAAGATGCACCTTGCCCTCCTCTCAAATGGATCTGAGGGAAATATCAGAATTCTCCCTGGATGGGATAAGTCGACTAAAACCCTCTCAGAAGCTACACCGTCACTCTGGATGAATGCACCCTTACTGATGGACACTGTATAATTGTTGTTGAAGAATGATAGAAGACCTAAATGATCTTCCTGGTGACTAGGGTGTGTCTCTCAACACTGAAATCATCCAACTGGTGTCTTCCTCCTGGAATCCACTGAACTATCTCTCTTGAGATGCGCCTCTCTCCTCAATGACAAGTCATAATCTGCATAATGATGAATTAAATCGCTAACCCTTCCTTTATAGCTTTCCAAAACCCTAAATCCATGCTAAAACCCTAATTCATTGTTGACTTCCAAAACCCTAAATCATTGTTGAAACCCTAATTCACTGTTGATTTCTTCCCTCCAAGTGACTTTTACTTTATTTTATTACTCCTTGATTAAATCACTTAATTAATTAATTAATTAATTAATCATTTTACCTCTAAAAAGTGATTTATCCATCCTTATGGCTTCTCAAGCCATTGAAAGTCACTTCTCATCATCTTATCCTGTAGTGCTCTTCTTCTCGATTCCAATGAGCTATTACACTAAGAGGTTTCTCCAAGTAATATGTCCATTATTACCTTCTTAGTGAAATTAATTAAGATATGACCCATAATAACTCAAAATTATGGAAATCATCATAATGCAATGAAACCGAAACCAAGCTATGCAGAATGGATCCTGATGATGAACGATGCTAGTCGGGCCCAATAAAACCCCTCAATATCTCTCGAACTCTTTGTCACCCCTATCTAGCTACTCTGGTAGGCATAACACTCTGTAAAGTTATAATGTCCCAAAATGGGGACATTATAGTCCTCTCTGCCGAAAGATTGCTTGTCCTCAAGCAATAACTGAATCCAACTACATATGATACGAGGGTCCCATATCCACCTGTGTGACACAAGGTAGACTCCCCTCAAGATGTGGTCTCTCCAAGTGCTCACCACACATGACACCCACATTCTCTTGATGAGTAGAATGATCAATGGCCAAAGAATCTCAATCAACTCCTCGAGAAACCACTCTACTCTAAAATCAACTCCATCAAATGTTGAACTACCAAGCATTCCAATCCCTGGATCCCATATCAAAATGTGAACTGCAATGCCTCGTGAGATATAATCTTGTAACATATCACTACCATGAGTATCCTGCAAATAACACATGGTCTCAAACTGAAATGAGTCTGTCCTACCAGACCATACCAAACCCAACATGGCCCCCACCGATTGAACATGTTGTTGCCATAGTGAGGTACTACAAGACCTCAATGAATCACCAACCAATGATGTGCTCTCCCCAATACTAAAACTCAATGGAAAATCAAGGGGACTTCCCCCTGCAAAGGTCCACTCGTCTCCACTAGTCAATGAAATGCCCAACCCTGTAATCCCAGGGTCCCTTGCTAGTCTCTGACAGGGACCATCATGTTGATGTTGCTCTACTCTGATCATGAATGTATGATCAAAGTATTTATTTTGGATCCTCCACTCCTGGATCCTCATAAGATGAAACAAACTATTTACCAAATGGACTCCTGGATCCCATGTCAAATTTGGAAGTTCATCACTTCCAATCCCCACTAACTGTTGATGTTCCCTACTGGTAACTGTCGAAATCACTCCACCCTCATCCCAATGAGAGTCTGAATATGTAGAAACCTCTGAGAGGTCCTCCATCCCATGGCCTAGTATACTCTCCATCATGCCCAAGTAATTAACTGTCTACCCCTGATGATCCACCCCTGTCTTGATGTATGCAATCAAGACACTCTTGTTAGGTGGTCTCAGCCGACCAACTCTCCATGCCCCCTGTCACTGTCTAGCTCCCCCTATGCTGCTATCAATGATGAAAGTATCAGGGAAGGCCATCATAAATGTCTGCAACCAACTGTAGGACTGGAAAGTAGCATATGCTTTGGTCAATCCAAAGGTCTTAACCAAAAACTCATCCATCGACACCCATCGTAAATAATCACCTGTACTCATCACTGAACACCAACCATTGGGTACAACAGTAGGTATCTCTACCAACTGTGGGTCAATCATTCTCCATCCATAATCACTCATGAAACTATTTTTATGGTGAAGTTGATATCCTATATCTATATACTATTGCAAGAGAGAGGAATATCCATGCTCTACTGACTACATCTCCTCCCTGCCATCCAGTTCGTCCCCCTGAATCCCACTGTACACCTCTGTATGTCTCTTTGAACTACAAATCATCATTGTGTGCCCCTGCATACTCATGTGATCTCTTGTATACACCTGCAACATCATGGATCTTGAGTGTACTATGGGGTCATCCTCTACATGAAGGTCAACCAATCCTGAAACATAAATGGAAGTGTCCTCAGAACTGCCCCTAGCTCTGGAATCCCCATGTGTACCTGTATGCCCAACTGTCTCAACACCCGTCGTGAAGGGTGGTACCTGTGACCTATGGATATCTTCATGTATCTCTGGATCATATCTCTCCATACTCATCAATGATCCTGGGTACTCCTCATGCTCCTCCCTCAACTGGTGCTCCACTGCTAAACCAACAACATCCTCTCACAATGTGGTTGAGAGATATATTTGACTCTCTGCTGAAATAGGTGTAGTGGATTTTTGTTTAGTTTCTTTAAGGAGATCCTCTGATATGAACTCTGATTCCTGAAGGGTTTTTTGTGTGCCTTCCAAGAATCTTTGTGTGCTCACCATCTCATGAGTGAGTCGGTCCACCTCAACCTCCTGCTCCCTCAATGCCCTGTGATACATCTCACCAACCTCCAATAGGTAATCCCTATCCATCAACAACTATTGGTAGTCGACCCTCATCACAATCATTCTCTCCCTGAGTGTATGGAAGTCATCAATGACAAGTCCCCCATCTAAAATATCTTGTGCCATCGAGGCCCTCCAACAATAACCTGCCACCAATGCATGTGTATCATCAATGCATCTAGTGGCTTCCATGATCATGCCCTCACTGACTCTCAACTGTCCTGCCAAGTGTCGTGACTCCTGGTCACAATCCCACTGAGGTGCTACCTCATGCCTCTCACTTCTAGTGTCAACAATGGAATCCCCAAAAACACACTCCTAAAAATATAAGGCACTAAACTTCTCATTGTCCCATGTGCTATTGAGTCCTCCTGTATGCAATTGCACACCAACACCAATTGCGGCCCCTATCTGGATTGCACCATATCCTGTATGGGAAGCTGTATCCTCCTGTGCACTCACCCTACTAATATCATCTACACCTGGATCCCATACAGATGTGTCCAAACACATGCTATGGTCATCCCATCCAATAAGGAGTGCATCCTCATCACTGCAGATCGATCCTGGGAGTAAGTGTCCCAACAAGTTGTCGGTCTCCACAACCTGGTCCATCAATGGAATCTCTAAGAGTGGTGATTCACTCTCCTCATACTGATAGGTATGTGTAAGTTCAAATATCTCCAAGCCATACCCCTCCTCCTCGGTCTACAGATCCATATGTTCCTTGTGTACAATCCCCACATAAGGCTCCTCTACCATATCAGGAATGCCACTGGTATCCTCATGTGTCGTAGCTAGCATAGGTGACTGAGAAGATGAAAAATGTTGTTCACTCATCATAGGAAGATCATCATTCTCCATACATAACTTCCTAGAATCCATTTCTACACCCACCAGTAGGTCATCCAACCTCCTCAGCTCATCATGTTTAAGTGCCAACACATATGAATCCTCACAAGTGTCACCACTATGTTGAAGTGTTGAATCCTCAACATTACCTGATGGGGAAGATGAAGGATATGTGATATCATCCTGTCCCTCCAACTGTCCCTCAGATGTGCAAGACTCATTACCCTTATTGGAATGCTCTAAATAGGCATATATGGTTGCATTCACATGCATCTCTTCATCCTCATTGTCATAGTGCACCTCAACAATGTGCACCTTCCCTTTACCCTTACATCGGTGATTTGGCTTCCAAGGAACTTTTCAACTGTAGCAACGCTCCCTGCATATAATGGGTGTAGGCTCCATCTGTGCTCCTATCAATCCATTCACTGGTAATGATGTATCTACATCCATATCTGATTTTCCCCTTAGGCTGGAAGGAAAACCAGCTTTGATACCACTGTAATGTTCCTGACTTGGCTAGTCTAGAAAACGTTGTTAATGTGTGTGTAGGATCAAAGGTTTACAACATATAAATGATCATACAAATAATAAACATGACAAAGGATTGCAAAGTTTGTATTATTATATCTATGTGGATTACAAAATGGTCGAATGTGGTTGAATAAACTGACAATACTCGACTAGATCAACAGACAAAGGATCTTAGCCGGAATACAAATAAGCAACTGTGGCTGAATAAAATAACAACACTCGGCTAGATCAAAATACAAAAGGATCTTAGCTAGAATACAAATAAGTAACTAAAAGATAATGCCTGGAGCTGATGAATTTAGACCCCGGATGGATACCCCTAGGGAATGCGCCCCTCTTCTTCTAGTAAAATGTGTCCTAGTGATTCCACCATTGGAATTAGAAGAGATATGTCTCAAAACAACCGCCTTGGTCTACTGGGAAATGGGTCGGAAGGGTTTCCCTGAATCTGGTTTGATGCTCGCTCTAGAACCCCAAATGTGTCCGCCAAAAGTGTCGCACGTCCAAGTCTGGAAAATGCGTCCCAATTGATTCCTCCATCGGAATCTGATGAGGAACTAGGAAAAATATGCGCCTTTCCCTCCTCTCAAATGGGTCAGAGGGAAATCTTAGAATTCTCCCTGGATGGGATAAGTTGACTAAAACCCTCTCAGAAGCTACGCCCTCACTTTGGATGAATGCACCCTTTCTACTGGACACTGTATAACTGCTGCTAAAGAATGATGGAAGACCTGAACGATCTTCCTGGTGACTAGCGTGTGTCTCTCAACACCAAAATCATCCAACTGATGTCTTCCTCCTAGAATCCACTGAACTATCTCTCTTGAGATGCGTCTCTCTCCTCAATGACAAGTCATAATCTACATAATGATGAATTAGGTTGCTGACCCTTCCTTTATAGCTTTCCAAAACCCTAAATCCATGCTGAAACCCTAATTCATTGTTGACTTCCAAAACCCTAAATCATTGTTGAAACCCTAATTCACTGTTGATTTCTTCCCTCCAAGTGACTTTTACTTTATTTTATTACTCCTTGATTAAATCACTTAATTAATTAATTAATCATTTTACCTCTAAAAAGTGATTTATCCATCCTTATGGCTTCTCCAGCCACTGAAAGTCACTTCTCATCATCTTATCTTGTAGTTCTCTTCTTCCTGATTCCGATGAGCTATTACACTAAGAGGTTTCTCCAAGTAAGATGCCCATTATGACCTTCTTAGTGAAATTAATTAAGATATGACCCATAATAACTCAAAATTACGAAAATAGTCGGAATGCAACGAAATAGAAACCAAGTTGTGCGGAATGGATCCTGATGATGAATGATGCAAGTCAGGCCCAATAAAACCCCTCAATATCTTCTGAACTCTCTGTCACCCCTATCTGGCTACTCTAGTAGGCATAACACTCTGTAAATTTATAATGTCCCAAAATGGGGACATTACAGCTTCCCACATAGGTTTATCATCTTTCCTTCAAATAGTCTTATTCCTCCTAATGAAGGAATCATAGCAGGCCTCCCTATAGCTTCCCAAGTTCTCTCTATCATGATATTCACCTGTATTTCCTCATCTAGAACATAGTCAATGTCGAAGTCTCCTATTCTTGCTTCAAGGAATTCTTTTTCTTTGAAGATATTTGGTAATCTGACATGTCAATGGTCATTCAGGGTTTCTTTCATCTATAGAAATACTTTCTCTGATTGTTTCTGAGGTACTTCCATAATCTTGGTTTCTATATCTGCTTTAGGGTTTTCTTGTTTCATGTTCATTTCTTCAAGATTAGCAATCATTCTAGGACAATCCAATACTTCAAGGTCCATATCTTTTCAACAAAGACAACTAGGTCTTCTCCCAGGGCATTCCTTAGCAAGATTTCCTCGTCTTCTACAACTGTAACAAGAAGTTAATCCTCTCTTTCTTTTAAATGATCCCCATCATTTCCTACACTGCATGCTAGGATCATGGTAGCTAACCTGCAAACATTTCTTTCTAGGTTCTTGCATACACTTATTAGTCCAAACATTCTTTCTATCCATAGGTATAACATATTTTTCACTATTCTTATCAGATCTACTCAGATCAAATAGTCTTTCATCTATTAATACCCTAGTTTTCAAGCTAGGATAGAATCTATCAAACATACCTAGATCCATACTGTTGAAACAAAAATTTCCACTTATATTACTTCTACAGAGCATAAAGCTTTGAGATCTAGAACTTTTCAATATTATTACCTTTCCCAGAGCACAAAGCTTTTAGATATTACCTCTTTTAATCAAAAAGGATCGTTTTTACCTTTCTTCAGATCAGACTTCTTTTCCTTAGCACAGACCTTGTCAAACTAAGTAGAGTGTTGTGCACTAGAGCAATAGATATACGCACAAAGTTTTTACAACTTCAGGTTGGATCTTTGCACAAATCTTTTTCTTCCTTAGTTCCCAGCAATCACAGCTTCAGGTCCCGACAACGGAACCATTTGTTGTCTGATGCAAACACACCCTCTACCTCGACAAAGGCCTCTATGTTGACCTACCGGTCTTAAGGATCGTTCTAATTCCACCTTCAAGCCAAAGTGGATCTTTAATCCCTCCTAGGAATCTATGATAAAATCAACCCACCGAGTTTTTCTACTCCTTACAGCCCTGTAGACCTAGTCACTTCTCCATTCACAACAAAAAAGTAGAATCCAGACTTTGGGGTTTTTCAATCCCTGATGTCATAAACCTTTGCCTTCCTGATTTCCCGATCTCCGATATCCTGAGATATCTCGACTTCAGTTAGTCCCATGGGCTAGGCTTTTGGTCCACACCACCTCTCCTTATGTGACCACAGTCCTATTTCCTTTCGTGGTTTCGGACTTTCAAATGCCAAAAAGCATGGACACTTTGTCCTCGAAATCCCCGATATCCCGATATGACGTTAGTTGGCCCTACAACGAAAATTCCCACCTTATCAGAATTCCGAACTTCGCGTTTCCGAAATGTGCGAATGCTTTGTCCTCAGGATTCCCGATTTTTCGAATACCGTAGTGTCGATAGATGGCTTTATTTTCGGGAAATTTCTAAAATTCTTAGATCTCTTCCATGCGTCCTCATATGATGGACGGTCCTGATTTCTTCTTGTGGTTTTGCGAAGTCAAATGTCGATGTCCTCCTGTCCTCCTGAATCCCAAAAATCCACCATGCAAATTGTCGACGAGATCTTGATTATTGCCACCTGTCTCAACTAATGGACGGTCCAGATTCAGTCTCGAGATTTCATGACTTGCAATTCCCCGATGTTTTAGTTCCCTGTCAACTTAAAACCCCGGTAGCTGAAATACCGACAGGTGCTTGACCTCCACCATGTGTCCCTTCAATATGGACAGTCCAGATCAAAATCGAGGTTTTCACTATGGATTTACCCGATCCCTTGTCCACGGGACTTCCGATATCTCGATCTCCAACACCTCGATATCTCGATTCTCTTCGGAACCTTCGCTCGACTTGAGAGGGTTTAAACCCTGAGCAACTCCTGTTAGATCAGACGGCTAACAGGAAACTAGGTGAAGATCCAACGGCTCACGATCTCCTGAGCTTGAAACTCTGGAACGGCCGTAACCTCCTTGCTTCTCTATCAGATCGGACGGCTGACGGGTATTCGCTAATTCTCTACAGAGAATTCTGACCATCTGTTTCTTTCCCCTGATGATTTCTGCGAAGTAAACCAAGGATTATTTCCTGGACTTATCCACCTGTGACACAAACTTTCGATGCCTTCTAATCACTCAATATGCACCAACTCCTTATACTTCCTTCAATAGTTTCTAAGGCTTTATCCTTCCTGAGCTTTCTCACAACTTCGAGCCTTAAAGAAGACCCTTTGCACGCACTCCTTGTGGCAACCTTCAACACTTTAAGTGTTGAATGCTCTTCGACCTTGCGCACACTCTGTAGTAGCAGTCTATCAATACTTTACTCAGGTTCGAAACTCTGAGATTTTCCTTAGCCTGCACACTCCTTGCAGGCTCCTATGCCCAAATGCACTCCCGAGGAATGAGAACAAAGTCTATCTCTCCTGAGCTTTCAGAGACAAACCTCTGAACACTTTTTCGACGCACTCCTTGCGGAAAAATTCAACTGCACTCCTTGCAGGAACTCTTGCTCAGATAGAGAAACAATTGAAACTCATTTCTCTTACTCTCTCTCAGATTTCAGACATTCAATAAGAAATCATTCATACATAGCATAAAAACAATTGCGTGACAGAAAGAGTAAAACATTCATGAGCATAACATTCAAAAATGTATATACAGAGAATACATGAACACCATGAGTTTGAATCACAGCTTTCTTGTATTAATTCATAACTTATGTACATGGAGTCTTCTACACAGCTCTCTGCTTCTCCTCTATGCTCTTGCTCCGTCTTATTACAATGATACAAGTGAGGGTGTCTATATCTTGTTTCCCTTGTCCCTTCTAAAACTGTCTAATCTAGGAATTCAATTCTACCTACTTGCATTAACTGTCATAAATGCTTCTATATACTTCAGACGAGAGCGGGACGCTCAAGGACTGTTTACAATATTACAAGTACGCCTCCCTCTTTAATTATTACATTCATGTTTAGCACATCAAATTTTCAAAATGATTCAAATAACTTTATCATATGTCAAAATGTGTTGGCACCTGCCCCACGCTCGCTTGACACTGGCGATGCTCCTACATCATTGTCACAGGGGCAGACCCAGGGTTCAACACTACAAAATCACACCAACCAAACCCTAACTACCGACCCTTTTGGCAACACCTGCAAAGCAAATTAAGTCTCACCTAAGGTAGAGGTAGGGGTGGTTGTAGGACTCAGGTTTCTGCAACCTTAGCTGGGACACAGATATGTGATTACAATACTTAATAAAGCACTTAGCACCACTAGTTCATTATTATTTAACCAATATCTACTCCACAGAGAAAATAGAGCATCACAACATTCACACAGATCTAATGTGTCTAAGCACTTAGCATAAATAAATGGATCAGATCTGGAAGATTCAAGCACTAATCACATTCACCTATATCACATCTAACATCTAGATTCATCATAAGCACAAAGCATAAACATATCTATCTATCTATCTATATCAAGCACTTATCAAATAACACATAAATGCACCAACACATCGCACAAAGCAGAATAACACAGTATTTATGTGGTTCACCCCCACCCTGGGGCTACTTTCACCAACTCTTCTTCTTTATTAGCTTCAATCAGTCATCTACATGCACAGAGCCACAAACATCCTACTCTGCATAGGATAGGAGATCTGCGCACACCTTGTCAGATCCTCCTTCCCTGAGCTAGGTCTAGCACAAAGCCTTTCACAGTCTGTTAAAACCACTTGCACTTAGCTCTACAAGTTTCTCACAATATACACAGAGCATCTACAAACCATACTTACATTTAGCACTTAGCTTATCGGCCTTTCATCACATAGATGCCTATTCCCCCCTCCTTACATTGCCTAGACATCTATTTATACTTTACAAAATAGGCCTAAACATGGGTAAACCCATGGGTTGACATTCCATTCTCGTTACATATTCCCAAATCCCAAAAAGGACCCAAAAAGGGGTTGAGATCCCGCGATCTCTGCTTCGTCTTGCACTCTGTCTTCGAAAGGTTGTCGAAGTCCCAAAATAGGTCAAACTTGACCAAGGATCTCCCAAAACTTGGTCAAGGACCAACAAGCATCCTATGCTTCCTCCATTTCTCTTCACTAAGTAACAATTATGTTTGGTTCCAAAAATTGCTAGTGCTACAAAAATGTTCAATCAAACAAATTTTTTCCAGGCTATTAAACTTAATAATTCTCTAGAATAAATTAAGCAATCCGATTCAATCAAAAGAATATCAGACTTATTTTATGTTGTTTTCCTGATAATTTGACTGCTCATATCCAATTTTTGGGTGAACAGTTATCATTTTTCTGTAAAACAACAACAACTATAGTATTTTCAGAAGTAAAGGATAATATAATAAATTCCTTAGAATAATCTAGGCTTACCAAAACTAGTGCTTCTCCTAGAACTTTCTTAATATTCATAATTGAAACTTTTTCCTATGTTGACCATTTAACCTTGTTGTCTTTTTTCAACATATTTGTTAATATATTAACAATCTCTGCAAAATTAGGGATGAATCTCCTCAAAAAATTGATTCTACCTAAAAATAATTGAATTTTTTTTTTTTGTTTATAGGTAAATTTATGATGTCAATTGCCTCAATCCTCTTTGGATGAATTTTGATTCCTTCTTTGGAAACGATATGACCAAGTAATTTTCCCTCCTACATAACAAAGTGAGACTTTTTAGGATTTAATGATAAACATATTTCTTGCATTTTTCAAAAGTATGTCTAAGATGTTTCAAATGTTCTTCATCAAAATAAAAAAATATAGTCAAATCATCCAAATAAATAAATGCAACCTTATCTTTTTCACCCACAAATGTAATATCCATGGCTTTTTGGAATGTGGCCCCTACATTCATTAAACCAAATGGAATTTATCATACATAAAGGTGTCCCATGGTGTGGTAAATGCATTTTTCTCTCTACCTTCCTTCTACATTGCAATCTGATTATAACCAGAGAAGCCATCATCATACAAATCCTATTGGACCCTACAACTCTTTGTAGAATGTGGTCCATTTTTGGAGGTGGATAGTTATCTTTCAATGATGATCTATTAAGATTCCTAAAATCTACGCATAATCTGATTTCCCCATTATTTTTTCTTACAGGCACAAGACTAGCCACCCAAACAAAACACCTAAGTGGTACAATGATTTTTTTCATCCAATAACTTTTAAATTTCTTTCTCTATGACGGGAAGTAAGATGGGGTTAATCGACCTAAGTTTTTTTCTGAAAGGTTTCACACCAGGTTTCAAGGGAATTTTTTTTCGTATAATGTTGGTATCATAGGTTCTAATATCTTCATATGACCAAGAAAAAACTCCACTATATTCCTTGAGTAACTCAACATATTTTTGTTTTTGTTCAACGGGAAGATATTTGGAAAGTTTTACAAATTTAGGATTCTTTTCAGTTCCAATATGACAATCTTCCACTTCATCCATATGTTGTTGTACAAAGGTTTTGAAAGGAATGTCATTCTGATAAAAAAGTATTTATAATGGTATTAAACCTTTTGGGATTTGATTATTTTTTAACAATAACATTTTGTGATCAATGATTTATTTTTTATCTCTCCATCAGTCTAATTTTCTTGTTGTGTCCAAATTGCATCATTTTGATTTTCATAATCTTTATGAATTTCAAAAAATTCTTCTGCCATTTCTAGGAATTGTTTGATCCGTTGATAATCCTCAAAGACTTTCCAATGTTGGAAATTAAATAGAATGGAAGGCCTATGCCTTAGTTGAATTTGGTATTCTAAAATTGTGACATTTGGTGGTCTAAAATTATTGGTTTCAATAGCTAAGAAATCTTCTTATTGATTATGAATTCTAGGTATTGCATGGATATTGAATGGAAGAAAAATGTTTTCAATTAGATCTCATACACAGTTTATGTATACTCGCATCCTTGGATGTTTGGCCTAATAGATTTTCATGCTTTGTTTAACTATTGATTCAACATCTCCATAAACCAGTGAATGTTTAATTTTCTATTTTCTATTTGTTTCTAAGCCTATTACCAAAGCTTCATATTCACAGACATTATTTGTAGAATCTGTCTCAAACTGTAATATAAAAGAAAAAGGGATACGTTTATTACCTGAAGGAGATAAAAATAGAGTTCCAACTCCATATCCTTACCATCAAGAGGCACCATCAAAAAATATCTTTCACGTCCCTTCTTCAATATCAACAAAACTTTCACATGATCAATTTGTTTTATTTATGAAAAATCTTCTAACTCACTATTTACATATAATATACAACTTCTCAAATCTTGGTCAAAAACATACATAGGATAATTATTGGTATTTTTGGGATCACTCACTGCATAGTCTAGTTTGGTTTCCCTATATAATCTAGTATATTTCCCACAAAAAAGTGGAATCATGGCATAATTCATGTCTAACTGTAAATATCCTCCTAATTTGGCTCCCCGAGATCTAGAAAGCATCATCCCATATTTTTTTGGCACTTCAGCCACAACTGCATCCCTTAAGATACCTTTTGCAGGAATTTGGGCTAACTTTACTACCCAGTATTTAATCATTCCAATACATTTCACTTTCCTAGAGTCAAATGAATAAAGATCTTGATACGGTCTTGTTATTTGTAATCCCAATTTTTCCATAATTATCTTAGGCATAAGATTATGTGATGCATCTAAATCTAACATGCAATTATGTAAGAGGTGATCATGTACAATTAGAGAAATGTAAAATGGGGCTACTAAATCACAAGTATCTTCAATATTTTGTCCAAACATTATTGTAGGATTCTCATCATGAAGATTAATAGTATCAGCATGAATCTCTAAGTCTGAAAAATTAATGATCTTTTAAATTTACTTTTTATACAATGGACTCTTAGCCAATTCTACTAATGGTACTAGAATTTTCATTTTACTTAATTCATGTTTCAGATTAAAAGAACTGACTAATTTTTCTAGTTCTTTTGGTTCAATTTATGTAACCATGGTTGTTGGTTGATCAGACTATTTTTTTGTAGTAGTAGCTTATTTTCTCTTATATTTTATCAAAAAAACAATTGGTTGACTAGAATCGAAAACCTTATTATTCTTTGGTCTGGATCTAAGGTCATATTTATTGTGACGAAAATCAACTTAAATTGCATCATAAAATAACCTATATTGGGGAGAAGGTGTATTGACATCGTTGACATTCTCTTCATTAAAGCTAAGTGATTTTTAATATTCTTCTTATGTGACATGTGGATTAACTTCATCCTCACCATCTAAATTCATTTCTTCTGTATTTTCATTTTCTTGATCTTCATACCCTTCAAACATATTTTCATCTTTCAAAGGATCTTGAATTTGTTGATCATTGTTCTTAGGAGGTATTTGATGAAAATGAGGATTAAAAGTCCTTCTAAACTGATTAGGGTTTCTAATATTAGGTTCATTTTTAACCCTATCAAATTCCATTCTAGCTAATTTATTTGATAAATCTTTTATTAATTTATCCATTTCCTCAATATTTTCATCTTGAGAGTTTTTATTTGCACTAGATGAACCTCCTTGTTCTATAAATTTTCTTGTTTCTCTAATCCATGTTTCAGTCTTAACCTTAAATTTCCCATAGGCTATAAAATTAGACTCATTATTGATTGCATCCTCTTGCATATCAGATAAAGTTATAGATATCCTTTCTCTCAACAACAAAGAAAAATATGGGTCAAAAGATCCTGCAAAGGTAACCTTTGAAATTGTTTGTGAAGGTTTAATGTCTGCTAGAATTTTAGTATAAGTCTTATTGAATATTTTAATGAAATCAGAAATTGATTCATTATTCTTTCATTTCAGAGCTCCAAATTCAGTTAGGTAATAAAGATGATCTTTCTTATCACCCCACTTCCTAAGAAAAGTAGTTTCTAATGCATCATAAGAATCTAAAGAATTTGGAGGAAGCCCCTTAAACAAAATTCTCACCTCCCCTTCAAATGCTTGGACAAATAGCCTCATATAAACATCTTCATATTCAAGTCCAGACATATCAACAAACTCATCAAAGAAGGATAAATGTTCAACTGTTGTATTTTCACTTTATCCATTAAATGTAGGTAGCATTTTTAAGTAATTATCATGAAGATAATGAAGATTTGTAGGCAGTACAAGGGGAACATATCTAGATGCATCCCTATTGATCACTCTCGATGGAGGTGGAGGAGGTTGATTAGGATGGTTTGGTTGATTTACATTTCCAGCCATAATGTCTTGAAGAAGTTTTTGATGATCAAAAGAAGGATTGTAGAAAGTTCTAAATGTTTATTCCCATGAGGTTTGAGTACCTTGAGGAAAGAAAAGGGCATTGTTGTTTGGAAAACATCGGGAATACATTATTGTGTGTGTGTGTGTGTGTGTTGGGTGCAGGCTGATTTTGAGGAAGAATCCATTTTGGAAAGTAAAGCGTAAATTAGAAAATATAGCTGAAAGGAAAAGTAGCAAGTGCAAGGGAAGGTTGCATGCAAAGGAGGAAAGCATGCAAGGCACACATGCAGGAAAACCTAAACACATTAGGTTTATGGTTTTTGTAAGAGATTGTAATGGTTTATAAGCCAAAAATAATTATAAATAAGTACCTAGGAGGTCTGGGTCGGGAGTTCCAGAATGTTAGAGAATATTGCTTTGCTTGGCTAAGAGAATGATTGTAAGATCGAATACCTTTTTGTAAGTTGTTGAGTTGTAGGAGAGTTGTAGGGTTAGATCATAGGCTGAGGAGCCTGGTGTGATCTAGTCAGCCTCACAGGGGTGGTGTACCTTGTTTTGTGATTGTATGATCAAAAATTGTAGTGCGTGCAGTGCCAAATATTACAGAACCTAAATAAAAAAATCCTAAGATCCATATCTTTGTGGATGTATCCCAGGAGGGGGTGAACCATGGTAATACATGTGTTATGTGATGTGTTTATTTCATAATTACTTTTTGTGAGTAGTTAGTTGATGAATGAATAATTATGTGAGATCTGTCAATTGTTAGATTTGTTAGAATGCATGCATACACTTATTAGATGAATGGATCTTAAGAATAATAGAAGGAACTACCAAATCAAGGCTTAAGAAGATGAATTGCAATCCCATATCCCCACTCTTTCCTAGACTGCAAGCATATGAGCATTGTAGTCACCCATAGAACTATCTCGGGTGAGACTGTGCAGTACACTCTATGTGTGGTGTTACCTTCTGTCTTACCAGGAGGGTCGATAGTTTTAGAGGGATTTGTTGGAAGCTTGTTTAGATTTGAACCTGGGTCAGCCCAAGAGTAGGAAGAGAGTAGTAACCAACAATATATATATATATATATATATATATATATATATATATATACACACACACACACACACCATATAATATATGACATGATATTTATAATACAAAGTATAAATATATATAATGAATAAGTAGTTATTTATTATTCAAGGGACACATCCTTTCATGGATGGTCACCATATGTTCTCTATATTGGAACACTAATCATTGTAATAATATATTCATATACAATGTTATCTCATATGAAAAATCAACTTGGTATCATAGCAGGACTGGGCTTGACTCCCTCATGGGAGGGTCTAGGAAAATGGTAGATAACTTGAGTGGATTGTGCAATGTGTTTGTAGTAGTGTGTTGGTTGTCCATTCATTGTTTTAGTTTTTGCATGGAATAAATTTTGTGGAACCAGAAATCTTTGAATGGTTTCATTGTTGTTCGATGTAGTTGCAATAACTATTTTCAAGTTGCATATTACAATGCTTAAGATTGTGTGACAAAATAAAATATATTTCTAGATATAGTCACGATTATAGTTAACTGTAGAGAAAATTAGTATCTAATTGGGTGGCTAAAAGATCTTAAAATATGTATACAGATAACTTGTTTATATAATGTTTATAAAGAGAAAGAGATAGCTAAGGAATACTTACAATAAGAGGCCAGGAATCGATCAATGAAAGCGGGCATAAAAAATGTAAGTGACGAAGAACACAAGTTATCTCAGTGTCTGAGGTAGACACATACATCAAAATTTGATTTTGTTCAAGGAAAATCATGAGTCATGACATCACATTATGCTTGGATAGACATCGGGTGGTCAAAATCGTATTTCATAGAAATTTCATCATCATTCTACATGGAGTAGAAGATAGGCCAACTTATGCTTCTTGAAAATTCCAACCAGAGTTTCGATGGAATTTTGTCCGTGAAGCCACCAGAAGTGATAAGGTTGACACATGTTTGATGGACCAGTCTATATCCATGATCTTTGTGTTAACGGTGAAATGTTGTTGAATATGTTCAAGGTCTTATACAGATTGATGAGTTTAATTTTTCGTAATATCTTAAACTTTTTTGTGTTTTTATGACGAGAATTAGTATATCCGCTCATTTTCATGGAGGAGAACAAGGGTTGAGTAGGAGAAACTGGAAATCCACCCATGTTTAGAAACAAGATATTTATATTTGGAGCAATAACTCGAAAGATGGATCATGTGACAAATTGGAATATCAATTGGATACAATTGAAAGATGAAGGTTTCTATGTTGATAAGAAGATTTGTGGCAAGAGGGTTCTCCCAGAAAGAGGGAGAAGCTAGTGAGGCAAACTGGACAAGCAAGTTTTTCAGTGATAGAAGGATTTGACTTCTGATTTTGAAATGAAAGACTTGGATCTAATGCACTACTTCTTGGGGTTAGAAGTGTGGCAAAGATCTGATAAGATTTTCCTTTCACGAGGAAAGTATCCAGTAGAGATCTTGAAGAAGTTTGGGATGATGGAATGTGAGTCCATGGCCACACCCATTATATCAAATTTGAAGAAGATCAATGAGGCAGATTTACACTCAAATTTGATGGACCCTACGATGTACAGACAACTAGTTGGGTCCCTGATGTACCTAATGAACATCGGAAAAGATATATGTTTTATTGTGAGCGCCCTAAGTCATTTCATGAGTGAACCAAGGAAATTTCATTGGGTTACTACAAAACATGTGTTGAGGTACCTACGTGGTAGAGTAGGGTATGGAGTCAGATACTTCTTAAGAGGAGAAGTAATATTGTATGGTTATACAAACTTTGACTGGGCAGAGACTGCATTGGATAGGAAGAGTACTCCACGAGTATGCTTCAATTTGGGCTCTTCTATGATAACTTGGACTAGCAGGAAGAAAAAGTTTGTTTCACTCAGTACTACAAAGGAATAGTATATTGTAGATTGTGATGCATGTATAGAAGCAGTATGGCTCTATAAGTTGGTATCTGGACTGTTTGATCAGGAAATAGATTCGACCGTAATATATTGTGATAATCAAATATGTGTGAAACTTTCAGAGAACCTCATGTTCCATGACAGGTCGAAGAACATTGAGATCAAGTATTATTACATTTGTGATCGAGTCCAAAAGGGATAAGTAAAACTCCAGTATATCTCCATCGATGAGAAGATAGCATATATTATGATGAAGCCCTTGTCCAAAGGGAATTTTGTATACTTTAGGGACAAGTTAGGACTTGTGGAGATTTCGCCCTTGGTTGAGAGGGAGTGTTGATCTGTATCATGCTAGTACAACTTAGATATGATGATTTTGCATCATGCTAGTACAAAATAGATATGATACAGATGTCTGAAGTTGCATCATGCTAGCATAGCTTAGATATGATGCATTAGCATCATGCTAGTACAACTTAGAGATGATGCAGTTGCCTGACTCACATCATGCTAATACAACTTAGATATGATGCAGTAGCATCATGCTAGTACATCTTAGAGATGATGCAGAGATATTGATGTACATCATGCTAGTACAACTTAAATATGATGCATTAGCATCATGCTAGTACAACTTAGAGATGACGCAGTTTCCTGACTCGCATCATGCTAGTACAACTTAGATATGATGCAGTAGCATCATGCTAGTATAACTTAGAGATGATGTAGAGACATTGATCTACATCATGCTATTACATATTAGATATGATGTAGAAGCACCATGATAGTAAAACTTAGAGATGATGTAGATGATACTCCACATCATGCAAGTACAACTTAGATATGATGCATCTGCATCATGCTAGTGTGGCTTAGAGATGATACAGTGGGTGATATGACTTGATGTGCACCATGCCAGATGAATTATGGCTTAGATATGATGCAGTTGATGATGTCATGATATATTTGATGTAACTTTTCATTAGATAAAATTGGTCAAATTGAATACATTTAGTTGGTTGTTATGAATACCTCCCTAGTTAATAGGGAGTGTTGAATTTTTGTAACAATGGTTGGTCTTCATAATGTATATATTCGAAAAATAATATTCTAGAAAAGAATATGTGTACTTGTAAAATTTGTCCCTACCTGTGGCATAGATGGTGACTTGATCAGGAAGAATGGTCCTTGTAATCATGTGACACTTCGTTGAGTGCGTGACAACTACGGGACACATGTGTAGTCATGAGACTATGGTGGATATTGTGTGTCTTTGGACAGTATTTGTGTGCTACTACGGTGGTTGTGTACCACTAGCAAAGACTGTGTGTCTCTGGAAAATAGTTGTGTGCTACTACAGTGGTTGTGTACCACTAGTAGTGATTGTATGTCATTGGATAGTATCTGTGTGCTACTACGGTGGTTGTGTACCACTGGCGAAGACTATGTGTCTCTAGACAGTAGTTGTGTGCTACTATAGTGGTTGTGTACCACTAGCAGTGACTGTGTGTCACTGGACAGTAGTTGTGTGCTACTGTGATGGTTGTGTGCCACTGGCGAATACTATGTGTCTCTAGACAGTAGTTGTGTGCTACTACAGTGGTTGTGTACCAATGGAAGTGATTTTTTGTCACTTGACATTAGTTGTGTGCTACTACGGTGGTTGTGTACCATTGGAGGAGATTGTGTGTCTTTGGATAGTAGTTGTGTGCTACTACAGTGGTTGTGTACCACTAGCAGTGACTGTGTGTCACTAGACAATAGTTGTGTGCTACTAGTAGTGGTTTTGTACCACTGGACAATAGTTGTGTACTACTATGGATCAACACAGTCATGTTCTATTAGATGGCATTGTAGTAGTTGTGTGCTACTAGATTATTGCCATGGAGACTACCAGATCACTTGGAAGTAGTTGTGTGCTACTTCTTGATCACAGAGGTTGTGACAGATGATTTGAGCTACCGATGGTATGGTAGTAGTTGTGTGCTACTAGTTGATTGTAGAGTAGTCAGTGGACTACTAGATGGAGACATTGTGGAAAGATACCTTCTTAGTTAAGAGGGAATGTTGATGTTTGAGGAAACAAGTGAGAGAAATTCTCCCTAGAGGGTCCTATGTGGACTAGTAGGGGGGAATGTGGACTTCATATTGACGTGCCTTAGATGGTCAGATGAAGGAAACAAGAGATTGGTTTCATGAGGAAACCTCAATATGTCTTGGGGGACATTGGTTCCATGAGGAAAACTCGATGTGTCCTAGAGAAGACATTGTTTCCATGAGGGAACCTTGATATGTTTTAGACATGTGTTCCATGAGGGAACCATGAGATGTCTAGTATGGACACAGTTCATGAGTGAGCTAAGACATTGCTTTCATGAGGGAACCTCGATATATCAAGTATGGTCCAAGATGACTTATCTTGATCAACCCCAAGGGACTGGCCACCCCTTGTAGGATGAGCTAGCTCAAGTCTTGTGGATACCAACTACATGATGTGTATAAACATATGTGAATGGACCTAGTAAGCATCAAGCGGACCTTCTCCTATATTGGGCTGCAGACCAATGGAGATAGGACACATTTATCACAAGGGTGTACTTGTGATAAATGGGCCCAAGTGTATTCCTTCCTTGATCATGACAAGGAGTGATATAGACTTAAGGTGCTTGATTTTCTTTCCATGTATCAAATATCATTGGGATGGCATTCACTCATAGAGGTGTACCTTTGGTAAATGGCCTTGGTGTGATCTTTGTCCTAGTCATGGTGATTTGACTTGGAATGATAAAGACTTAAAGATGTTAGATGTTATCACATGTAGACCCAGAGTGAGCCTGATCTCAGAGAGAGTCAATTGGCTCAGAGGGAGAGCTGCAGAAGGATTTTCCCCTTAGTTCAGATGAGAGAGAGACATCTCCCAAGACTGATAGGTTTCATGATTCTAGAGTGAAGTTTGTATACTTCAAAAACAAGCTTTGGCAAGATGAAGAATGTCTCCCTTGTTGAGAGGGAGTGTTGATGTTTGGAAAACATAGAGAAGGCATTCTTATATATATTATATGACATAATATTTATAATACAAATTATTATAATAAATAAGTAGTTATTTATTATTCAAGGGACGCATCCTTTCATGGATGGTCACCATATGTTCTCTATATATGGAAAACTCATCATTGTAATAACATATTCATATACAATGTTATCTCATATGAAAAATCAACAAAGGGAAGTTGGTGATGTACTTTCAGGTGAATGAGAAAGTGTAGATGAATGTCTGTAAATAAGTTCTGGGGAAAGAAGAAAAGAAGTCAAGGGAGAAAGAGGTTCAGAAAAATAAACTATAGATTCCTCTTCAATCTTACTTGGAGAAAAAATAGGAGATGTCACAGTTGGAAACTCTGAATAACATGAAGCATTTCACTGAGTAGTTATATGAAATTTATCTTGAGAAAATTTAGGAATAGAAATCCTAATCTCTGGAAAATTGACCTTTAATTTTGAGAAATCAACGTTTGTTTCAAGTTTTTTACTTTCATATTTTACAATAGTAGGTTTATCCTCAAAAAACAATTCAGAACTCTTAAGTTTCAGATCTGAAATATAAACTAGTGGATTAGTAATGATAATTTTCAACTCAGAATCTTCAAGCTTAGCAGTTCTAGTTCCTAAATCAATATCTTTTTATTTCAAAGGACTAGTTCTTACTTCAAGAAATTTAATTTTAATTTCATATGAACTAGATTTTGATTAAGAAACCATCAAATTAGATTTAGAATTTATAATCTTTTCTCCAGAAGTATTAACTTTTGATTAAGTTCCTTCAGGTTGAAAAATCTTACCTGGAAAAGAAGAAGTTGATTTTTGTTGTGCACTTTTGGATCGGAGAAACTTTTCTAGATTTGATACATGTGTAGTTCTTTCGATCAGGATTTGTCCTTGTATTCTTCCTTCTGAATGCCAAGTTTGAAAATAGAGAATTCACCATAATTGTTTAGTGCATGCTTTAACTATGGAGTCGCCGGGTGAATAATACTCAAAGAGTCTGCATGTGTCTGCTTCTATTCACCATCAGAAATCAGATTTGTTCATTGTCGTACTCCAAGGGAAGATAAGTCTTTCAAATCAATTCCCCGGAAATGGATCCAAAAAGATGTTGTTCCTGAGATTGTTCTAGGATCAAAGAACAATGTCAAGGAATCTCATAATAATAATTCATTTAATTATAATACTTTATGCCCTAGTCTTGAATATGAGATTTCAACAAATAATTATCAGAAATAAAGAGGCATGATCTCATTAATTAAACTCTTCCAAAAGTTCAATAGTATGAAAGGAAAAATGAGATAAAAAAATTGAAACAAAACACAATGTATCCAATAAATATAAATATTATTCTTTGTCCAATAGAAGAAATAACATGAAAATTTGCCTATGTTACGAAACTTCTTAGAAATTATAAGAAAATTATCAAGATACAAGTCTTATTTTACTCACAGTAAAACAGAGGAAAGAGTGTACCTCAATAATCGTTTTGAAACTTACTAGAGTGGAAGTTGTACCAAATTGAAGCACTTATAACACTGACTAATTTATATGAAGAAAATAGTTTATGGAAACAAAGGAAACTTGAAACAAGAAATACATGAACTTAAGAAACGAAAACTAGGAATCTCTTTCTTTTTCCAAATGAAATTTTTTTTGAAAAGATTCAATATTCTTGCAGCCCAAAAGTCCTTTTACAATCTCTTTGAATCGATTTTTATACAGAGAAATAACAACAGAAATTGTTATTCGATTCTTCAAATTCTAAACATGGATTGATTGGATCAGATAATTCATAGATTTATTCAACCATTGAAGTGAAACCTCCTCATTTTTGTTGATTAGATGCCCAATTTAAACCTGTAACGAACATGAGAAACAACATATGTTGGATCGACCCTGATAATCTATCATGAGTGTTGATATCACCTTCATCAATCCCACATTTATCGTGGAATTTGATTTTCTTGGATTTATATAGAATATGCCTTTTCAAATGTTTTGAAAGCTAATAAGAATCTACGAAACCTCATGCATAATATAAACTTTTAGACTGTGGGACCCAAACTTTATCGGATTGGCATTTCCTTGAAAAACATACAACTTCAAAAATCAAACTCAATGTCTGGTGACCCAACCTGACGTGGCATGTTGACGTCACTATGAAAACGTGGTGCCCACTCATTAGTCCCTGTTGTCATTTATGTGGAAGAAGTACATGCCACATGTACCCTTGATCTAGTGCATGTCTAGCGAATTTCACGTGTCCACGTGGAAATCATTCATTGGTTGGATGATGTGGCACTCCACGTGTAAGAGTTTAGCTATCTACCGAACCATAAGAGATCATGAGAAGAACTTTAGAAAATATCTGACAACCTGATGATTTGGTGGTCAATAACCTGGTATGACGTGGCACCAGATCTGAGTAATATATTATGCATTGTGATCTGGGAGCCCGGTGGGCGATTGTCCGATGATCCGGTATGGCATGGCAGTGCTAAAGTATCTCAGATCGAAGGGGGGAATATTTAGAAAAGGTTTGACAACCCTGTGTCAATGTCCCAACATGACGTGGCACCTCCTAGTTGGTTTCATACATTAGTTGACATATGTCAGTTCCTAGATTGTTGGAAGAGTTCAGTATTAACTCTTTCAATTTGTCCCGATGTCTGATATATGAAAAGATCTCGGGCATTGATTTGTTGTGTATCATATTTGATCTCCATCATTGATCTATAGCTCGATCCATTATGATCTAAACCATCCATTAGAGTGATCTATCGATGTGAATAAAAGTCATCGATCTCACGTGCACAAACCAAAATTGGCTAAGGCCTTGACAATGTCATGCTAATGTTAGTTTGGACATGTGTCCCTCATTTTGATGTATTGTTATTTGTCATCAAAGGATTTCACATGTACACATGGAAGTTATATATTGGCCCTGGAAATGTTGCACTGGCACATTGACACATCATCTGCCAGGAGAAAATATTGGGATATGAAACTAAATTTGGACTGTTGATTAGTCTGTTTTGATACAATTCCAAGATCAAATCTAGGACGTTCATCAGAGTACCCAATTCGGAGTTGCAACTAAATGTAGAAGTATGATGAAAGAGTGTGATATTGGATCTCGGCCATTGATTGACAAGATGATCATTGAAACCGTGAATGAATCTAGACCATTGATCGGTCTTATTTGCCAAAGATTTGAGATTTAATGTCAATTGTCCATCAGAGAAAATGAAATACAATCCACGTCGTCCATCGGTGAGCGCCTTTCAGAGTGATCAAAGGGTTAAGGAGTTTGATGAGGAATTCCACAAAAGCGATAGGAATCATCGATCTACGCATGAATAATCCAGGTCGTTGATCTTGGGTGCATATTTTCTCCGACATGGGATTCTGAAATCTATTTGATCTATTCATTTGAAGCTGGGATAGAGGTCGATGATTGGATTGTAGGATCACGAATAAACCTGCAAGCCATATGCACGAAATTTATAGTCAAATAAAGCATAAAAAATAAAAGTTCATTCTAACATTATCTGAAACCGAACTATTTCTAAAATTTATTCAAATAAAAGATGAAATTGTGAATTTTTATTTCGAATTTTAACTTAGGTTACAATAGAATGTATGGTGGAAATTTCAAGAATCGTTACTCAAAGAAAATTCATAAATTTCACCTCAAACTTCTAGATCTATTTCCCATTAATTTTCAACCTTAGGGTTGGCCATACTTACTAAATAAGGCCCACAAGGTAGTTGATAAGTAATAAATGTAATAATTAAGGGTAACTGACATAGGCCCCTGAGAATATTCATGAGAGAGTATATATACATATGCATATCATTGTATTGAGGATATGTTGGACATTATATTGTAGCAATCATGTCTTGTGGAGTGATTCATTCCATATGGAGTAATTGATGGTGTTACCTACCTCAAGGGTTTTCACTTTGTTATTGGGGTTTATTCTTGTGTAGGTTTGTTATTATTAAGTTTAAGGGTTTATATTTCATCTCCTAAGGTTATTTTCAAGTGGTATGTGAGGTATTTCTTGGGGGAAAGAGGAATTTTTTTTTTTTTAAGATTTTCTTCGGGCATGTTTTTCTCTTAACCTATTAATAAGATCATAATAGAGCCAGCACTATTAAAAGTGATGGTTGTGGAATTTTAGAATAGGGTCACAATAGTGATTCTAATAAGTATTGCAAAAGTTACAAGTATTTTAAGTTGTGACTCAAAACCCTCATGAGAAATTCTTGCAGTGTGATTATCTCTTTGTTTATGAATCATATCATAGCAAAATTAGTGTCATTAGAAGCAAGGTGTCTGCAATGGTTTTCTTTCATTTAAAAACTTCCTACTAGAGGTTCATGGATTCCTTTAGTAGGGGAAGGTCATTATTTCTATAAACCATAGAAACAACCATATTTTCATCAATGTTTCCTTAGCTAAATGATTGTAGGTCCTTGCAAAACATATCTACAACACAGAGATTGAGGGTGCTAAATGGTCAAATTTTAAAAGATTTGAGTCTTACAGTGGATAAATATGTTTTTTATTCAGGTTTTCATGATATAGATATGGATGATGCGGATATTGTTCTTGGGTATCCTTGGATGAACTCATTGGGTATGATTAATATTAATGTGAAAAAGAAATTGATGAAACTTTGATAATGGAAAAAAAAAATCACATTGTAGTATATTTCTCTTAGTAAACAACAAAGGTCTAAGATGACACATGAAGAATTCATTGCAAGGAAACTACCTATATTACCTACAAATACACTATACAAAGAGCCCAAGGTTAAATAAGAAGAAGAGTCTACATAAAAACCCAAAGGAGAACCCCAGGATGAACATAAAAAGGAAGAGGTAACAATAATTAATATGTTCATGCACAAATAACTTATTGGACCTTACTCCATGAGTATGGCAAGAATACATTAATTATCCTCTTTAATTGCCTCCGTAGATATCTTAAGAGAGTTCATAATCTTTGTCTTTGTCTTCATCACTTGAAGATGAACATTAGTCCAAGTGCATCGATCATTTTGGAGTTGAGACAAAACTCATCTTATGTTTGTTCATCATTTCTTGCTTTAGATTTGAAATAATAATTATTATTATTATTTCAAATTATATGTTAAAAACAATTAGCATTGAAAATTAACACATATATATGTGACAACATACCCTCAAAACAGGGGTGACATATTGACTATGATATTTTCAAAGAGCTTTGCAGCCTCCAAAAGTTCCATGACAAGATGTACATTGGATGCTTTCACATACAATTAAAGTTTCTTGGTTTATAGTCACAAGTTCATGGATGTACAAGTTCCATGACAAGATGTACATCATGCTCACACATTGGATGCTTTCACAGACAATCAAAGTCGATGATCTTGTTTGTGACGGATAACACCCATAGTAGTTAGCATGGGTGTTATAGAGACTTAAATCATCTCACATTGTTTCCCATTTATTGACATTTTTTTAGTTTAAGGTTTACACAACATGCACTAGCCAAAGAGAATTAAATACTCACAACTCACTAATGTTGTGGAAGTAATGAAGAAATCGCGGAAGTAATGGAGAATTCTTTTGTATTTTGTTGTATTTTGTTCTGATTTTTCTTTCACCAACAACAAGGTGGCAGTAATAAAAAAAAAAATCATATTTTTGTAAACAAGAATAATATCATATGTTATTTAGAAATGATCAATGAAACAAATATATATACTTATAATATTTTGCAACTTCTCCGTTCACAAATATCTTAAAAATGATTATAATATTTTGCAACTTCTCCGTTCACAAATATCTTAAAAATGATTGGTTCTTAAATATCTTCAAAATGATTAATAATATGACTAATAGTATGGTAAGATGTTTCTGTTATCATAAATATTTTTTCTCATTTTCTTTGTTTTAAATTTTTTTTTTTTTTTTTTTTTTGAATTTAGAATTTTGATGTAAATAAACAAGGGAGTAGCAAGTCCATACCAATTGTGCGAAGATTTTGGTTTGAAAGGGAATGTTGTGATTCTTGGATTTTTATTGTTCAAGTTTGATGTTTAAATTGAAAAGCTATGACAACAAACATTTGTTGAAGTTTGAACTCCACCATACTTTGGTTTGAAAAGGGAATGTTGTGATCCTTGGATTTTCATGGATCAAGTTCGATATTTAAATTGAAAATGAACATTGGGATGACAACAAACGTTTGTTGAAGTTTGGACTCCATCGGAATAAGGCACAGATATCATATAATTTAGACAAAGGCGCGTATATCATATAATTGGGACACTTATATTGTGATTCTTGGATTTTCTAAAGTTTTGATATTTAAATTGAAAATAAACACTCTAATGACAACAAACTTGTGTTGAAGTTTGAACTCCACGATACTACAACATGTATACTCCACTTTTCTATTATATTTTGATTCTTAGATTTTCATGGATAAAGTTTGATATTTAAAGTGAAAATAAATATTTCAATGAAAACAAATGTGTGTGTTGAAGTGTTGATGTTTGAACTCCGAGAGACTACAACAAGTATATCATATACGTGTTTTAAGTTTTATATATACATTTTAGATATTGTCATCTCTTCGCTTTGAGACACAACATAGCTCATTCATTGTGATTCGGAGTTGTATCCACTCTTATTTAAAATGAACATCAACCATCTAAATTAAAATTTACAATTTAGCAGAATTAAAATTTGTGACCTTACGTTTTTATGAATTTTTTCAGTAATATAGCAGATTAATGCATAACTAATGCATGCATTATTCGCTATTAATGGTTTGATGATCAAAATTTACGATATCATGATAATAATAAAAACTAGAATTTGAATCCACCCTATTAATACTTTGATGATCAAAATTTATGGCACCCATGCCTCTATTGAAAATCTAATGACCAAATATTCTGAGTTCATTTTAAGATGATCAAAATTTACGATATCATGATATAAAAAAAAACTATAATTTGAATTCACACATGCCTCTGAATTCATTTTAAATTTTATGTTTATAGTATATCATTTTTAAGTTTTATGTTTTATATTTATAGTATATCATTTTTTTTTACATGTGATATGCATTCAGATATGTGATATGCATTCAGATTTATGCATAATTTTTTTTAATTAAGAGTATAAGGATTTTTCATAGTAACTCACTTTTATTAAATAATGAAGAGTCAATTATTAAAACCCAAGTAAAATACTTTCACTTGAGAATGAAAACTTCAGTGTATTATCATTTTAACTCGTGACTAAAAATAATGGTAATGAGCTCTTGAAGTCAAGCGATAATAATAGGCTTTCAAAGATGTATGGTTAGATATCTTTCCGGATCACATTTGCATCAAAATAAATTATACTATGCTTTTACAACCCACTCAAAGAATATGTATATTATTGAAATTTTAGTGAAAGAAAAAGGGTATGTTATAAATATGTGGGCAAAAGCATATGGAAAGATTGCATAATAATTAAAAGAATTTTCATTTTTTTAGGGTCATCCATTTAGTTCAAAGTGAATATAATATGTGAATCATCTGCGTATTTTTGATAGAGCGTATTTGATAGAACATAAAGTACTTTATTAGAATAAATAAAATTTTGTTATTAAATGTTTCGAATGTATAACTTAGTTAAATGAGGGTGATTAAAGTGTGTTATAGAAAAGTTAATTTTTTTAAATTTTAAATAAAAATTATTTATTGTCCAAAATTATAGATGAGAACGAAGAAAAGGCCACTTGACATTTTATTGATAAATGGATAGTGTATGTGTATAGTTGACATATGGTCGATGCACCCATGTGTTAGTTGTATTGATCCACCTGTTTTACGCCTCTATTGCTTGAATTACAATCAAAACAACATTGTGGTTTTGTCAAACAACTCGTTAGTAGGTTGTTTCATTCACTGGAACTAGATAAGGGGATTGGTACTTGTGTGACCAGAGAGGTAGGAGGGAGAACAATATTTCACCATGGCCATTAAAAAAAATGGATATTTTGGGCTGCATCCGTGAAGTTGGAAGGTGGTATGCTACTATTATTATATCTAGGACTCAACTGGTAATGAGGGCTCTTCCTTGAGTATAGCTACCAATATTGAAGTTTTTTTTATGCCTTGACATAATGGTTTAATTCCAAATTTGCCTCAAATTTGTGTTAAAAACAAACATACATTGATTACAATGCAATGAATTTCCCACTATTATACATTTTGATTTGTATTTTTCGAAGCTTATGCTATAATGATTTTGTTTTCTAGGGTATTGTTGAAACCTTGAATCTAATCCTTGTACAGAGTTTTGTTATTTTCCTGAAGTTTTTGTATGATGGTTTAATTCTAGATAAGGTTTAAAATCAAGCATACATCGGTTGCAATGCAATGCATTTCCCACTATTATACATTTTGATCTATATTTTATGAAGCTTATTCTATAATGATTTTTTTTCTAATTCAAAATATTAGGGTTTGTCAAATCTCCTTTCCTCCCATTAGTATGTGTTTTCAAATTCCAAATTGCATAGCGGACACAAGAATGATGTGAATGTGGATATGGATATGAATTCTTACTTGTACAGAGTTTTATTAGAAAAGATGATTTTTTAATGAGGATTGTTATTTGTTGCAAGAAAATGCCACCATAATGTACCGTTATTACTTAGATTGACCACGACTGGTGTGTTTATTCTATTGTTGTTGCTCAGAGTGTTTTTAATTTGGAAAAGAAAACTCGCTCAACACTTCTACAATAAACTGCTTCCAAGTAGATGAGCTTGTCTTCACTCTGCAAGGACAAATGTGAACAAATGTGATTTTTTTTAAAAAGGTATTTAACAGATTGAAGAAATCTAACATCTAAAATTTTAATAAATAGCAAATAATAATGCAAAAATAAGGGGAAAATTGAATTTTTAATATAATATTTAATTGAGGCATTAACGTGGAAGTTTATTGCTAACATCGATATACAAGATTTCATTGAATCTTGGAATTTTATTGCTAACATTGTTATACATTGTTTCTTGAATCATTAACTTGATGTTTATTTATGAGGGCATTCCAAATTATCAAGTGAACTATCAACAACTACATCCAAATCAAAATTAAATTACAAATATAGTACTCTACCAGTTGTTACTAAAAATTTTAACCCAATAAACAAGCTTGGTGAAGGAGGCATCAAACAAATTTGGCGAAGAAGACTTTGGTTCTGGGACTCTACAAGTTGTCACGAGTACCTCAAACTTACTCAGCCTTTGAGGGGCCAGCCTGAGAAATAAGTAAGATGACCCACAGGGGAAGACTACGGATTTGTGAATAAGAGGTTCCTATTTTATTTTGTCATAGATTGTTATAGCATGTAGTCTTACTTTACCTTACTCTTACTTTACCCTATTAATCATAGATAGAAAATAGAAACCAATTAGAAAAAGAATCCTTCACACTAAAAAAAAATAGTAGAGAAAATAAAAAGCAATTAGAAAAGGAATGCTTGACAAGAAAAAACAATTGAGAAACAAAATCAATTTACTCCTTTCAATCTTATAGGTAGAAGGGGGAGAAATGTTGGAGGGGGAGCAAAGAAAGAAGGGGTGGTAGAGTCTAGATGCATAAAAGAATCACTTCTCATCACCGAAAGTGCAACAAAGTTTGGACGTTGAGAAGAATCACTTCTCATCGCAGAAGGTGCAACAGAGTTTGGGCGTTGAGCAAAATCACTTCTCATCGCAGAAGAAGCAGTAGAGTCTGGAAATCACTTCTCATCATAGAGAAATGGCATTGTGAAGGAAATGGCATTAATAATAGTAGCATTGTGAAGGAAATTCCATTAATAATAGTATTGTGATTTGCATGGCTATAGTATGTGGCAAGTAAAGAGAAATTGGGATAGAATATGTAGCAAGTAAAGAGAAAATAGGGTATACTCTATGCATAGACGAACCAAATTCGAGAAAACACTTAATGTTTAAGAATTAATGTCAATCGAGATACATAACATTAGTTCATTTCACATAAAAAGACTCTTAATCAAATAAAACCAATTAAAATTTATCCTAAGTCTGCTTCGGTATGAGGCCAAATAAGAGGTTGAAAGTAAAACTTAGGATAAAAAAGGGAAAATGAAGTAAGAAGTCATATAAATATTTAAAACTTTGGATTAAAATCATAAAAGAGCACATGTTTCCGTGCCAAACTAATATCAAAAATCCAAATCGATTACTATAATCCTTGTAGCCGGAAGGGCGGAGACTAATAATAAGTGTTATTATAATCATTTGTTATCATAATATGTAGAGTTTTTTTCCATTTCTTATACATATAGATATTTTGTAATAGAAACACATGCACAAAACTCTCATAGGTAGCTACATAAGAAAAAATGAAAGGGAGGAATGGGGGAGGAATGGGTATAAGTGGTCTAAAAAATACTAAATTTATTCACTCACAACTCACTAATGCCATGGAAGTAGTGAAAGGTTCCTTTTTGTTTGGTTGTGAAATTTATCTCACTTGTGAATAGGTGAAAGCAATCCACGGTTATTGGTTTTTGTGTTTTGATAATTAGCATATTCCATATTTAAACCATGGTTTCATACTTGTTTGAGTTGTACACATAACATTGTCATGCATAAAAACATATGCATGATCTATTAAAAGATGTTCAAAAAAAGTGATATGTAAATTGTTGTGGATATTCTACTGGAACAGTTCATCACAATGGATCTGATAAATAAAGATATTTAGTTATTGATTTTATACATATACATGAAATAGATAAAATGTGGAAAATAGAAAATAGTAAAATACAATCACACACCATCCATAAAATAACACAAACATTTTCTCGAGGAAACCCTTACGAGAAAACCCATCTAGAAGGTGAGGTTGTTCTGCTCTCTTTTCTCTCATATGGAAATAATACAAGTACAAAGGAGAAGACACTCTCTATGGAGTTACCTGAGACATGTGGCCTATTAGGATGCTACAGAACATTAACCCCCTATGTTGTGCTCTCTAATTTCTCACTCTCAGTTCTTTTGCTCTGTTATGGAAAAAAATACAATAACATAGAATGAAACCCCTTCTCCTCCTAGTGACCCAATATTTAACATAGCCCGATAGTCATCTAGGGGTAGGGTTTTGACTTCCCCAACCCTCAATTGTGATAAGGTTTATGACCTTATAGAATATTCTTGAAAGTTCTCATGTGGCTAGCCTCATATGCATGAGTAACAGAGTTGGCGTGTCATCCTCTCGTACCATGGTGGTAAACACAGTGGGTCAACTTGTGGGAGGAATAACGTTTTCATAGTGTCACAAAGTCTTAGCTAATGCTAGGAAAGTTTTGACCTCAAAAAATGTTGTTTGATGCCTCAAAAATAGCTTTAGAAGATTTCAAACCCCAATTTTCCAAATTAGGACCTGCCATTAAAATGATCGTGCAAGTTGATTCCTCCGATTTTTTCCACTCTAACAGCATCTAGATAAATGAAAAATAATATAATGATCCAATCCGAATAAAAAAACAAAAAACATCCTAATAAATTAACATTTTTTTAAATATTAAAAATACAAAAAATACCAAAAAATTGAAAAACGACATACAATTACAATGTATATCCACATTTAATTATAATTAAAATTAAATATAATCAATAAAAACATTACATTTAATGTCTTCTTAATTTATGGTAAAGAGATACTCTTGTGTATTTTTCTATGATATAAACATATAACTCTTTCCATCTACCGATAGAGAATACCATTACATAACACAAACTTTTATGTAATGGTATAACTTTTTCCATTTTCCTTTGAAAGAATGGACATAAAAACATGGGATGTGGGGTGTGACATGTGAAGCATTGCATAGAATAATGGATTTTTTATATCTTTGACATTTGGCACAAACAACGAAAAATCACAATCCAACATGAATGAATAACAGATCATAAGCAAACTTTATGGATGCTACCCTTTCGTTCATGGGAAACAAAGTGAGCGCCACTTTTCAAGAGAAAAGGAATTTCTATTAAAGATCACAATCAAACAAGGGGAGACAAAGTGTAACCACTACCCTTTTGTTGATAGGGGGAGACAAAGTGAAACCACTTTTCAAGAGAATGATAGTATTTCATGACACATGCATGCCCTCTTATCCATAAATAAGAATAAATAGATATTTATAAATAAATAAATATTATAATAAATAAATAAACAATTTTATTATTTATTGTCAAATAAATGTTATCATTGACAGACTCCACGGCATTGAACTTTTCAAGAATTATAAATAACAATATAAAACAATATCGAAGATACTCGATTTTCATAAAGTTAAAAGTCAACTTTATACTTTTGGAAATATTACAAGTGAACTTGTTTTTTTGTTTTTAAAACATAGAATAGATATACGTAGTGACAAAGGTGTCTAGAATTCTATTACTTTACCTGTTATGGCTCTCGTGATTCTAATAATCTAGATATTATTTTATAAGGAATTTGAATAAGTATACATTGCAATGAATATGATTTGAAAAAGAAAACCATGCTCGTTAGTGTTGGGTTGATGAATATGGAAATTTTTTATTTTAGATAATAAAGAGATTTATATCATAGATTTCCTCTTATCTAGGGTTCCTCAAATATTTTCATTTCATAGGTATATTATATCACATGTTAATTTAATTATCAAGATGTAGAATGAATCATTTAGGGAAAAAAGTTGAGGAGATAATAACCTATTTTGAACCTTTCCATATACTTTAATTATTTAACATCCTTTATTTTGTATGCGTGTGAAAACATTTGATACAGTAAGAAGTGATGGTATTTATTAAAGAGAGGATAAATACTTGGACAAATGACAAGCAAGCATGTTGATGGTAACACATAGATTCTGCAGTAGCTCAAATGGTGGTTATCATTACTATAATGGTTGTAAGTAGAAGCAATGTCCATATTAATATTCTTTAATAGAAATATTTTAGATATAAGGAGGCGATGTTTTATGAGACTTATGCTTGCAAATAAAGAAATTATTTTAACATGTCTTTTAATATGTAGTTGTAATTTTAATTATTTTTTATATCGGTTACAATTTTTAAGATATGTAAGCAACAACCATGTAAGGGATCAATGTCAATGATAACTAATAATACATAATAAGTTAGAAACAAAGAAATAAATATTTTTATTCACATATACATGTAAAAAATAATAATATTTTTTTTATAAGTTTGTTGGATATAAAAAGAGTGTTGAATTACTGAGAGGGGGTGAATCAGTAATAGAGATTTTTAATCCTTTTAACCAAAGTATATAGGTGTTTTTTATTTTTATGATCAATATACCATTATCATTCAACAAGTGCAGAGTAAATTAAACATGAACAATGAACAATCATACACATACACAATACACCAGTATTTTTACGTGGAAACCCAATGCAAGAGAAAACCACCGATTTTTTTTCTTATATGTCTTTAAAAATTACATTTATTGGAAGCACCAACTTACTTTGCTCCTGCAACTAGAATGAGGCTCTAACACCCTACATTTTCAGGCTCCAACTTGAGGGAAGCTCCAACTCCCCAAATATCTGGCTACAACCAGAAGGAGGCTACAACCCCCTATGTTCTCCAGCTACAACCGGAAGGTGGCTACAACCACCTATCATTTCCTCGTCCTGTCACCCTAAAATATAAGTGTCAAATGATGAAACCACTACCACACTGTCCTTGTGAGATATACCATTGTAAACATGTATCAATATGTGCCAACAACCTATACCAATAACATGTAATCAATCATGTACCAGAAGTCATCTTGTACCAACAGGTACGCGACCTGTATATGTTGCAACTCACGTATGTATGTACCCTATCTATATTGTAATTTGTGTATACACGTGGCATGTCTATACTATATCCTGCATACACCTTCATAAAGCTAGGGTTTTCACCTTATCTAAAATTCAGACACTTTGTTTCTTCTATCAAATCAACCTGTAACCTGTCACTACAACTTGTGATGGTATATCTGAATATCTGACTTATACACTAATTCCCATACAACCAATAGCCTCTCTAGGGAAAAGCCTCAAACCCCCACAACCATATCTCATGTAGACAACAATATCCAACTACTCATAAAAATAAGACATACCTTTTGAACCTATAGATAGATTTGTTGTATATGATCATTGTAGACCTTCCTGGGAACTTGCTTTCAAACTCTGAGAACCTGGCACCCTCAGCAACTCAAGATTTCATGTCTTTTCCAATTGTGCATGCCCTTTTATACTACCAGTCCATGTATGTATGCGATCTCTTCCACTACAGCCGGCATACACCTCAAAAACTAGGGTTTTTTCAATATTTCTGCAATTCTGAAACTTTTGTCGTCAACCCTCCTTTGTTACTTCAAACCTGTGTAACTTCATATATATCAATGAGTACTACAATAAACATTACACAATAATAGATATTCAATATTCTCAATAGGTGATAATAGGAGACCCTTGTTCTATTATTTATACTCTCCAAGTAGCTTCATTTAAGGGTTACCTTCTAACCAACTTAACCCAACTTCCTTCTTTTAGGGATAACCCACTTCTAACCACTTGTCCACTTATAACCCACTTATAACCACTTTATCCACAGATAGTAAACTCTCCACTTCTAGTTGCAACCAATTTATCTTTAATTATTTTCCTATTGCAACATCTTAACCCAAGATTATCTCTTAATTTAACCCACTTTGACTAGTCAACTTTTTATAGGGGTTTCTAGAATAATTTGACTTCTTTGACATTCTAGGGGCTTCTAGATTATTCAAGAGGGTTCTCCAACTTCACAAGGCCATAACTCTCTAACCGTGAGGAGTTATGTGGCGTTCCACATATCACCGAAAATTCCATGACATGTATTATCCATCTAGGATAGTCTTACCTACAAATACGTCGATCATCATACCTTTATACCTCAAACAATCTTGAATCCCTTAACCATACTGTTGGGGCTACCAGAATTTTCTACTAGACTTGCTTCAAGGGTTGACATCAATGAAAACCAACCCAATTAATCAACAATCTCCCCCTTTGGCATTGATGGCAACACTTTGATGCAACATTGAATTTATATCGCTCATGCTCCCCTTGTGACCATCGCTCCCCTAGAAACATGCCTATGTGCTCTCTCTCCAAGCATCTAACTCTCTATCCATTCATATGAGAAAATTCTCCCCCTTTGACATCAATGGAAAAGGTAACTTCCCATCGGGGTTGCTCCCCCTAATTGAACTGTCCTTGGGGCTGCTCCCTCTGAATGAACTCTTCCTGAAATTGTTCCCCCAAACTGAACTGTCCTCTTAATGGTGCTTACTCATGTAAATCTAAGACATATAAGAATAGAATTAAAAATTCATTGTCGGGCAGAAACTATGTCAAGTTTCTTATGAAGATACTCAAAGGCTTCCCTTGTAAGTGGTTTTGTAAAGATGTCTGTAATTTGTTCTTTGGTGCCAACATACTCAAATCAAATTTTCTTTTTTGCAACCTGTTCTCGTAGAAAATGATACTTGATTGAAATGTGCTTCATCGTCAAGTGCATCACCGGATTCTTTGAGATATTGATGGTGCTTGTATTATCACAATATATTGGAATGGGCTCATCATACTCAACCTGTATATCTGTCAAAGTTTGTTTCATCCATAGAACCTGTGTACAACATGTTGTTGTTGCAATATACTCTGCTTCAGTTGTATAAAAAGATATTGGTGATTGTATCTTGCTTATCCATGACACCAAACACTCACCCAAGTAGAACATTGCTCCACTTGTGCTTCTTCGGTCATCAATGCAACCTGACCAATATGCATTCATGTAGGAAATAAGTGATAGATAATTTCCTTTTGGATACCATAATCCAAACTCTTATGTACCCTTGAGATATTTAAATATCCTTTTGACTGCTAGAACATGTGATTCCTTTGGTGTTGTTTGAAATTGTGCCACCTGTCCAACTTCCTACATTACATCTAGTCTGGATGTTGTCACATAGAGTAAGTTTCCAATCATTGACATGTATTTCCTCTGATCTGTAGACTTCCAATCATCATATTTACTTAACTTGTGATGCAGAGAAATTGGCTACAACACTCACCCTAATACAGAATACACAACGGAAAATAAAAAATAGATATATTGTTGCTAAATAATAAGGAACTTCAAATGGGAACTTAAGCACCAGAAAAATACGAAATGTAGCACCACTCTTTTATTGATTCGAAGTAAATAATAGGATTTTCATTACATCGAGCCTGGGTTAAAAGACATCCATGAATTGTTGCTTGCGTGGCTGAAAACCACTACGAAATCATCCAAAGGGTAATGGTCTAAGATTGTGTTTCACCCTTCCTGCATGCTCACCCAAACTAGAATATTTCTCTCCAGTCCACCTTCTACGATTTCATTACTTTGTGTTTCACCAACCCCTTCAAAATCATGCTCCATTTCTTTTTAAAAATCCTACTTGGCTCTAAAATGATTTGTCTTCCCTCCAAGAACAAGTTGTTACCCAAACTGTCTCTTGTCTATGGGATCGCTTCAACTTCCTTTCGACCTCGAGTCACACTTTGTCCTTTAGCCATAATTTATTTTACCTAACGGTAGTTGCAACTCATCATGAATGCATACCCACGTGGAAAAATCAAATGTGTGTGGCCACAATGTTGCAAATGAAGAAATATCATGGCACTTGCAAAATTTCACTATACACGGGAGTTTCATCATGAGTTTTAGCATGAAACTTGTAAAATGTCTCTATACATGGCAGTTTCAGCATGAGTTTCAACATGACACTTGTAAAATTTCACTATATGTGGCAGTTTCATCATGATTTTCATCATAGCAAGAGTAGTTGCAGGAGTAATCAACAGTTTGAATTTACAACAAACTGACTAAAAAAAATGAACCACTAACATAGTCATTATTCGACTTATTTCATATTTGCAGAATGGAAATATTTTTGGGTGATGTGGATTGCACAAGCCCAAGGATGCTCCTGCATCAGACACCCCTGGTGAGAAATGTTAATATTATGGTAGCTGCGGGAGGTATTTACCCCCATGTGTGAACCTGATGAGAATAGAAGACTTTAGGAAGCAAGAGAAACCCTAATGAGTTGGCTAATAACCCTAGAAGCCTTGTCAGCTCAAGAAGATAATTTATATTAGGTTATTAGCCTCCAAGAGAAGAAGTCGGCCAGAAATAATAATAATATACTGAACATACACCTACCAAGAAGGAGAAATCAGCCCCAACAAAACTGGCAGGATTACTATAAATACAGGGCGCCGGTTCTCATTTGCAGCATCTCAGAATTGCAGTTTCTCAGTTGGTGCGCACTGCAGTTGCAGTCTGGTGCGTAGGTTTGGAGGAGGGTTGTAGGTGAAGCTGCAGCAGCAGCAAGATCTTTGTTTTGGCTTGAATATCTCTTGGCTAGGGTTTGGGACTATCTGATCAGTCTTTTGTGTTGCGCTATCCTTGGGGAGAGATGCGTTGTCCTTTGTTTGGTTGTTAAGGTCCTAACCTGCACATAGGTAGATCAATGTATTCGGATGTAATAAAGGTCAATATTAATAAGACCTTTCAATAAAATAGAATAAGGCGGATGTAAGAAGACCTAATAGAAGCTTTCGCTTCTAGAA
>ML777341.1:984804-994828 GCA_009831015.1 Picea engelmannii | reverse complement strand
CATGGGCATTGTTGCCCTAGATTGTTGACTATGTAACCATGTAACCCCCTGTGTGCAAAGAAAACAACAAGTGGGAGAATGTTGGGTATGTGTTATATTCTTTGCACGAGTAGTAGTGTTTGAGCATCTACGCCGGGTGTGCAGGGGGGTTAGAGGGGGGGCCGCTAGGCCCCCCCTCGGGGGGTGTAGGGGGGTGGAGCCCCCCATGCGGGGATTCAGGGGCAGCACCCCCGAAATTATTTTTTTCGGGACGACATATTTCCAGGACGACATATTACCGGGATGACATATTTTCGGGACGACATATTACCAGGACGACATATTACCAGGATGACATATTTCCGGGACCACATGATATTAGGTGGTTTTTCGGCACATGGTTTTTACCGATGGTTTTCTATTTCCGGTTAAGGAATTAGGGTTTTGGACTAATCCAGGTCATTGGGTTAGGGTTTTGGATGTCGTTGGCTCCTATATGTATATTGTATTGTAAACAATGTAACACAATGTTTGAATATAATATATGTTGGTTTTCCCATTTTGGGTTTCCAGGTGAAAAATCTCTATGTAATGTTTGTATTTTCCATTGTATCTTTTCTCTTCTTTTCTGAATATCAGTTTGCAGTAGATATTGTACAAGGTTAGAATTTACATGGCCTATGGTTGGGTGACGAGGGTATCGTCAATGGTAAAACGAGCACACCATCTTCTATATTCTAACCAAAAAAACATGAACTCCAACTCATGTGCATATCATTGATGAGGTGAAGAGTTTTTCACACATGCTAATTGATCTTCAGTCACCCACGATGCATCATATGCCCCTGTATTCTTCCACTTGATCAATTATTCCATGTACTCCTTCTAGCGAGTCTTCTTACCATTTCTTGTAGTAAGAATCTCTTCAATTTGATCCTCTGATTTAATTGGTAGATTTTATTCCCATTCGTTGAGGTTACCTTCATATCCTCTTATGTCCCCTTCATGAAACTCATAGAGGTCAACAAAATTGAATGTAGGAGATATGTCAAACTTCTCCAGAAGTTCCAGCCAATAATCATTATCAAAAAAAAAATTCATAATTCGGCATGGACCTATCTTCTTGTATTTTAGTTTATTATATGTGCCTCGAGGAAATATCTCCTTCCTTAAGTGAGCCATGACCATATCACCCTCTCGGAATACCTTATGTCTCCTATACTGATGTGCTTTTTGTTTATAACTGTCATTGTTGGTCTACAATTTCTTCCTTCCCTGTTTTTGTAATTCATTCATATTGTCTACAAAATCATTCACATCAACACTCTTCTTTCCTTCTAAATACGACAATGAAACCAAATCTACCAAACCTTTTGGTGACCGTCCATAAACAATATGAAATGGACTCTTTCCTGTAGACTTGTTCAACAAATCATTATATGCAAATTCATCTTGGGATAATGTCAAATCCCATTGACTAGGATTCTCTCCACTTAAACTTCTCAACAAATTTCCTAGACTCATTTTCAATACTTATGTCTGGCTGCTTGTTTGAGGATGATATGCCGAAATGTATAAAAAATCTGAGCCTAAATTTTTATGGAGTGTCCTCCAAAAATGTCCAAGGAATATGGTATCATGATCTGAAGTAATACTCTGTGGAAGTCCATGCAATCTAACCACCTCTTGGAAAAACAATGAAGCTACCTCACTAGCATCACTAGTATTTTTACATGCTATGAAGTATGCCATTTTCGAAAACCTATAAACAACTACCATTGATAAATCATGCTTTCTTCGAGTCATAGGCAATCTTAAGAAAAAATCCATATTGATATCCTCCCAAGGTCCTTTGGGTACTGGAAATGGAGTATAGAGTCCCATGTTCTGACTTTTTCCTTTGGATAGTTGACAAATCCTGCAACCTTCCACAAAATTTTAAACATCCTTGTTAAAGTTGGACCAAAAGTACCTCTCCTTCACCAAGGCTATGGTTTTAACAACGCCAAAATGTCCTCCTAAACCACCACTATGCAATTCTTTAATGAGATTCAGTCGTATGGAACTTATGGGAATACACAACTATTGATTTCAAAAAAAAAAAAATCTCCTTGATATGGTAGTCCAGATATGGTGTTTTTTCTAAACTCCAAGGCTCCTTACACGCCTTCCAAGCTTCTAATAAATTTGCATCTTCTTCATACAATGTCTTTAGACAATTCAAGCTTACCACTTCTACCGACATGGTATTGAGTAACGCTATTGTCCAACTTAATGCATCAACTACCTTATTAGACTTCACGGACCTGTGTTTTAGCACAAAAGAATAACTTTGCAAGAATTCTACCCATTTAGTATGCTTTTGATTCAACTTACCTTGGTTTTTACTGTACTGCATAGCTTTGTGATCCGTGAACAAGACAAATTCCTTCGACAGTATATAATGTCTCCATTTCCTCAAAGCTTGCACAATATCATAAAATTCCTAATCATAAACAGAGTACTTCTTTCTGGACTCATTCAACTTCTCACTGAAAAATGCAATGGGTCTTCCCTCTTGACTTATCATTGCTCCAATGGATATTTCACTAGCGTCACAATCAACCTAAAACACTTTATTAAAATCCGGTAATGCTAATATTGGTTGTGTTGTTATTATCTTCTTCAATTCTTCCAATGACTTCTATGTTGTTGTAGTCCACTGAAACACTCCTTTCTTCATACATTCTGTAGAGGTGCACATATTTGGCTAATTTTCCTAATGAATTTCCGGTAAGATCCTGCCAATCCATGGAAACTCCTCACATTGAATGTGCATCTTGGTGTTGTCCATTCAAGGATAGCCTTCACTTTCTCAGGATCCATATTCAGTCCTTCCTTTGAAACCAAAAAACCCAGGTACACTAACTCTCATTGCATGAATATACACTTATTTAGGTTTATCAATAGTCTATCTTCTTTCAAGCACTGTAACACTGCTCTCACATGCTCAAAATGCTATGTTCTACTCCTACTAAAAATTGGTATATCATCAAAATATACAACCACAAACTTACTGAAAAATGGCTTCAAGACTTAGTTCATCAATCTCATGAATGTGTTGGGCGCATTAGTTAACCTGAATGGCATTACCAACCATTCAAACAGACCATCTTTCGTTTTGAATGTTGTCTTCCATTCATCACCTTCTATGATTCGAATATGGTGATAAAAACTCTTCAAACCAATTTTTGAAAAATATTCTAAACCACTCAAATAGTCCATTAGATCATCCATTCTCTGTAGTGGGAATCTATACTTGATAGTGATCTTGTTTATAGCACACAAGTCCATACACATTCAACACTCCCCTTTTTTCTTGGGTATCAACACTATTGGTATTGCACAAGGACTCAAACTCTCACGAATCAACCCTCGGTAAAGCAATTCCTGCACTTGTCGATTCACTTATTCACTCTCTACGGGAGTCATCATGTAAGGTGCTTTATTAGGTAAACTTGATATGTGCATTAAATCAATTTGATGAGAAATACTTCTCACTGGAGGCAATCCTTTTGGCACATCATTAGCAATAACCTCCTTAAATTCATCCAGCAACAAATTTATTTTTGCAGATACAACATTTGGATTATCTACACTTTTCACTTCTTTTGGAATCAATGCTAAACAAACTATTGATTTTCTTTCTTCTTGTAAAAGTTCTTTAGCAACACATGGCATGATTATGTTTCTACTCGTGTTTATATCGACACAATTTCTTGTTGTTTCTATTGTATCCTCCAACATTAGTGTTAATTTAGATCGATGCCCATCTTTATTGAACTCATATGTGTTTTATTTACCATCATGGTGAACTTTTCGATCAAAAAACCATGGTCTTCCCAACAGTATGTGGAATGTATCCATCTCAATCACGTCACATAACAATTGCTCTTGAAAACTCCCTATTTGAAAATTCAATAATTATTGCTTAGTCACAGTCACCTGTTGTCCCTTGTTCAACCAAGAAACACGATAAGGGTTCAGATGGTTCAACCTTGTCAAGTTCATTTTTTTCATGACTTCGGTGGATACCAAATGTTTTGTACTTCCTCTATCTATAATCAGGTTACAACATTTTCCTTGAACCTTACATTTTGTTTTAAAAAATTTATTTCGTTGTTCTGGTTCATTTGCCTCTTTTTGTTTAGATTTAAGAAACACTCTCTGGAACAACAAATTATCCCCTTCTTCTTTTTGAAGAACAGACACATTTTCTCCAACCATTGAAGCTTCATTAGCCCATGTGACTTGTACCCGTTCTTCACCTCTTCTCCCTGAATTTTTTCTTTCTGTACATTCAAACTTCTTATGTCCCTCTACACCACAGTGATAAAAAGTAATTACATATATGCCCTTTCCTCTTCCAAATCATCTGCCTTTACCAGATCCATTTCCTCCTCTGCCACCTTGACCACTAACAGATTCTTCTTCATTTTTGTTTCCTTTAGCAGTTCTTGCTTTACCTCATCCTTTAAAACCTCTTCCTCTACCTCTAGGTTGTGTTTTCCTCTCAATATTTTCTTCTACCTTCAAGGAAACTTGATAAGCTTCATCAACAACACGGAAGTATTGTGTGCTCATTTCATCTTAAATCAAATGATTCAACCCATTTACATACCTTTCAACTCTTTGGAATTATATTTTTTTGAGGCCTACTTTGAGTGATAGCCTAAAGAACTCTTCATTGTATTCGTGAACAGATGTCTCCCTTTGTATGAGGTTTTGGACTTGTCGGAAAAAAATGTGTTGGTAATCAAAATGAAGAAATTTCTCTTTAATATTGGTAGCCATCTTCTTCCAAGTTCTAATTTTCTCCAAGTGATTATTCACTCTAACCTTTTACAGCATATCCCACCATAGTGTTGCATGGAATTTTGGTTTCGTAATAGAAAATCTTACCCGATTTGGATCCTGAACATTTTCATACTCGAAGTATCTTTCAATTTCTCCAATCCATTCAATGAGAACATCATCTCTCTGACTACCATCATAACAGGAAACCTCAACCTTTTCACTACCCTTGTTACTTAAATATAAAATCATCCTAGTTGTTGGGTCTCTTTCATCATCATCACCTTCGTCTTTTATTTCTTCTTTTGGATCTAAGTATACTTCATCATCTCCATTCCTACGATTTTCCAATTCCTCTATTCTTCTTCTCAAATTTTCCAGCTATTGATTGCATGCACATACCCTTCTTGATCCTCTCCTTTACAACAACATTCCTCCAAGTTGTATGTGTCTCACCAACATCCACAGACCTCACACTAGTTATGTAACCCAACTTGACTTTCAACACTCTTGTCGAATAACCACCATGAACAAGTATTATGTACCTTGTCTCACATAAGCATATTAGATGCTAATCCCATAGAATAACTGGGCTCTAATACCACGTAATGTAGAGAAATTGGATGAAACACACACACCATGATATAGAATACACAGAGGGAAAAGAAAATAGAAATATTGTTGATAAATAATAAGGAACTTCAAATGGGAACTTAAGCACCAGAAAAACATGAAATGCAGCACCACTCTTTTATTGATTCGAATTAATAACATGATTTCCATTACATCGAACCTGGGTTAAAATACAACCATGAATTGTTGCTTGTGTGGTTGAAAACCACTATGAAGTGTTCTAGAGGGTTGCGGTCTGAGATTTTGTTTCGCCCTTCCTGCGTGCTCACCCAACCTGGAATCTTTCTCTCTAGTCCACCTTCTACGATTTCCTTACTTCGTGGTTCACCAACCCCTTCAAAATTACGCTCCATTTCTTTTTAAAACTCCTCCTCGGCTCTAAAATGATTTCCCTTCCCACTAAGAACGAGTTGTTACCCAAACCGTCTCTCTATCTTCTAGACTGTGTCAACTTCCTTTCAGCCTCGGGTCATGCATTGTCTTTTAGCCATGAGTTATTTTACCTAATAGTAGCTGTGACTCATCATGAATGCATATCAGCATGGAAAAATCAAACACGTGCAACCACAGTGTTGCAAATGAAGAAATATCGTGACACTTGTAAAATTTCACTATACGCAAGAGTTTCAACATGATTTTTAGCACGAGTTTCAACATTACACTTGTAAAATTTCTCTATATATGGTAGTTTCAACACAAGTTTCAGCACGCGTTTCAACATGTGTTTCAGCATGAGTTTCAACATGACACTTGTAAAATTTCACTATATGTGGCAGTTTCAGCACAAGTTTCAGCACGAGTTTCAACATAGTAAGAGTAGTTGCAGGAGTAATTAGCAGTTCAAATTTATAGAAAACTGACTAAATAAAATGGAGCATTAACACAATCCTTATTTGACTTATTTTATGTTTGCAGAATGGAAATATGTTTTGGTGATGTGGATTTCCCAAGCCAAAGGATGCTTCTACATCAACTTTCCACCGGTTTGCATAGGAGTATTGATTGGTTTTCAATCTTCCATTTCGAACCCCTTTAGCATGTTAAGAACCAAATATCAATATAGCATAGAAAAACCTAAGAAAAAGTACTCAACGCCTTGAAAAAGAGATAATTTCATATAATAAGCCTCTTCGAGGGGGCAACCTCCTTTTACCCCACTTAAATGTTCAAGTACAAGATGATTCAAAATGGAAATGTCTCCTTGGTATATATAGGAGACTAGGAGGTATAATTACAACTAATGGCCTAAATCCAACATAAATAAAATAACATTAATAATATAATATGCCCCAATTAAGGGGTAATGAGCCAATATTAGGGCTCAACATGCCCCTCCCCTTGAGACAAGTGTTGTCTGCAATGCTTGAGTAACTCTAGATGCTTCTGTATAAAAGACTCATCTTCCCAAGTGGAATCTTCAGCCAATAGTTTTCTCCATTTAATGAGATACTCTGAAATGGATCTATTCCTCAGCTGGCGAATTCTTGTGTCAGTGATGGCTTCAAGCTCCAATATGATTTTTCCTTCCTTATCAAGTTCTAGAAATATAGTTTGAATCGGGATCTTGTTGCCTATAACCTTCTTTAAGCATGAAACATGGAAAACTGGGTGTACTCATGAAGATGCAGGCAACTCCAATTTGTATGCCATAGTACCAATATTTTGCAACACCTTATAAGGACCATAGTACTTTGGTGATAATTTATTATCCTTCTTGGCTTGCTTCAGGGACATATGTTTGTAGTCTTAAAAACACCCAATCCCCTACTTTAAAACTTATTTCACTACGATGTTGATCTGCTTGTTGTTTCATGTGATTTTGTGTCATGGTCAGTGTTGATTAAGGTTGGTTCTCATTGATTTCAACCCTTGAAGAAAGCCCCATAGCACAAAGGTTTGGGTAATGGACCCAATATTGTTTGATGTAAATATAACTCATTATTGTTTTGTCATGGTTGATAAGAAGTAAATATGGATGAAATCCAAAGTGGTCCCATTATGGTGAAATCCCTCACGGGAAGACGCTTTGTGGAGTAAGAGAACCCATGCTTAATTGTGGAATAATGAGATGAAGGAAAGTGAATTTGTCAGGGAAAATATCCTAGACCCCAGGTTTGGGTAATGGACCCAAGTTTGTTTGATGGGTAACAGTATGAGTTATGATATATTTTTAGATAATACTATTATATATGGATAGTACATGTCATTCCATTTCTATTGGTATGTAGAATGTCACATAACTCCTCACGGTTTGAGAGTTATGGCCTTACAAAGTTGGAGGACCCTCATATGTCATCTAGAAGCCCCAAAAGGTCAAAGTAGTCAAAATGGTTTAAGAGATTTTAAAAGGTAAATAATAAAGTGAAGTGATGAGTGTATAATAATTCAAAGTGAATACAAAATAAATTATTTCAATAATAAATTTAATGGAGAAATTAGAAGTGGACCCAACCCTATAATAAGGAAAGTGGGCCAAGTGACCTAGAAGATGTTTTTAAGGAAGCTACTTGGAGAGTATAAATAAGAGGCAAGGCTCTCTCATTTGAATGAAACTTGAGAATATTGAATATCTATAGGTGTCTGAGGTAAAAAAATGATATATAAGCCGAAATTCTGAGGAAAGTGAAGAAAAGAAGGTCGAAATGCAAGGAAGGATAAATTATTTTGATGGTGCTTTCTAAGGTATGTTATTTACAGGTCATCTCACCATTGTTCCTATAAAAAAATTTCTATAATGACTCAGATCCTGAAATTTCTATGCAAGTGAGAAAACATATCCAAGTATCTGTGGTAAAAAATTCAGCTTGTGGGTCGTTGTATTTTGGAAGTTACACTCTGTGGAAAATAAGGTTTGTGGCTAGTCCTGAAACTAATCAAAATCAGGTGTTTCGGGTAAAAATGTCATAAATTCTTCATAACATATCTAAATTCAGTGAGACAAAATGTGTTGGTTATGGTACAGTCTATAGTACTCTTTGTAATAGTTTCAAATCAATTAATCAAATATTTTGTGTGGGGCACGCTCTACAAGGTCGCTCTCTAGAATAAGCCAGAATTCAGCAAGGTATGCCATTTTTGCTATAACTCCTTTTCTGAGAGGTTCCAATTAGTGAAACTTGGAGGAATTGCATAAAACACACTGAAGAAAATTTTGTATCTGTTTCAGATCTTTATACATTATAGGTTTAAGGTTATAATTACTTCAAGTTAGGGTTGTTGACTAATCCAAAACTAGGCATGTGAGACTAAAGAAAAGTTTGATGAAAATGTTAGTCTCTTATTTTTAAATTTAAGGAAGGTTTGCAGGAATGTGATCATATACACCAGTTCTATTACAGAGCTACAAATCATATTTGGATGATGAAATTGATGAGGGATTTTGGTTGTGGTACATGTTGAGTACATGGTTGAGACCAGTAGTTGATGAGTTCGCGCACATACATGAGGTGTATAGTTGATGATGTTGGTACATATTGATGATTCATAGTTGATGATTAGTTGACACATGATTGGTACTTACTTCATACATGGTTGGATGCACTTGTTTATGGTACAGGTTGATTACAGGTTGGTGCATGGTTGATGCACTCGTTTATGGTACAGGTTGATTACAGGTTGGTGCATGGATGATGCACTTGTTTATGGTACAGGTTGGTGCATTGTTGATGCACTTGTTTATGGTACAGGTTGGTGCATGGTTGATGCACTTGTTTATGGTACACGTTGATTACAGGTTGAGGTATAGGTTGATGCATGATTGATGCATGGTTCAGATTTATTGATACAGATTTACAGTGGTATATCTCACAGTGATAGTGTGACAGTGGTTCCATCATTCTACTTATACTTAAGAGTGGTAGGACAAGGAAAGGATAGATGGTTGTAGCTAGAGAACATAGGTGGTTGTAGCCTCCTTCTAGTTGTAGCCAAAGAATAGGGGAGTTGGAGCCTCCCTCAGGTTGTAGCCTGAGAAACTAGGGGGTTGGAGCGTCCTTCCAATTGTAGCTGGGAAACAAAGGAATTTGGTGCTTCCAATGAATGTAATTCTTCAATACATATAAGAAAAATCATTCTGTGGTTTTCTCCCGATTTGGGTTTCCACGTAAAACACTGGTGTACTGTGTATGTGTATGATTGTTCATTTGTTCATTTCTTATTTACTCTGCAGTTATTGGATATTAATGCTTCATTGATATAACACTTGGTTTATATGGTTAAAAGGGATTAAATTTCTCTATTATTGATTCACCCCCCCTCTTAGTAATCCAATAATTGGTATCAGAGAAAGGTTTCTTTAGGAAGCAGTTTAACCACTGGAAGGAGATCATGGATTATTCTAAGAATGGAGTACCAATGTTTAATGGTCAAAATGGTTTTAAGTATGAGATGTGGAGAAGAAGGACAGAAGTATTTTTACAGGCAGAGGGACATTATATTTGACTATCAGTTGTTATAGGATATGATGGTTCAAAAAGGGAAAAGACTGCAACCAAGAAGGAATTGAAGAAGAGTAACAAAATAGCAATCGATTTCATCTGGGAAGGATTACCTAAACTGGTAAGAGAAAAGGTTGGTAAAT
>ML777341.1:954181-971008 GCA_009831015.1 Picea engelmannii | reverse complement strand
CTGGAATATCGGTTACCTTTATATTCAATCTTTAGAAGTTCTCAATGTGCTCGGTAACTGAACCCTTTTGCTTGAAATTTATCAATTGGCCAAAGAAGGTATTGATCCTTGTATCCTCATAGTGTGATATCATTTCTTCCATGAAAATTGTCCAAGTGACGAGTGATTTGCGAGAACAAAGCCATCGATACCATACAAATTGATTAGGTTCTAAATATAAAGAAGCAATTCGTACCTTTTGTGTAGGTGCAACATTATGTAGATCAAAGAATTGTTCCATCTGAAGTATCCATGTGATTGGGTCCTTGCCATCAAACTTTCTCATATCAATCTTAGAAACGTGGTTGGTCTTCAACCCAAAGTTGGAATTTCTCCATTCTTGATTCACCTTCCTTGTGTCCCCATCATGAATTTCATGGGATGAATTTTCACTTTCAAGTGTCTTCTCTGTTATGAAATTTTTCAATACTTCCATGATCTCCTCTTTTAAACCATCCATCTTTGCCTCCAACTTAGCTTCCATCTCTTGTAGTTCATATTTTGTTACTATCTTCTTTTGTAAATCATTTATGTCCCTACGCATTTCTTCACCTTCATCAAGAGTCCAAGTAGGATTGTCTGGAGGCTTATTTGGTGTAGAAGTTCCCTTTTTGGGTGGCATGTTGGCCAAGTATCACTTTTGAACCTTTATTTTGAGGTGGTTTTGCTAGACAATCTTTCTTTTGTTGTATCTCCCAAGTTTCAGTGCTTCTGGGTATGAAACTTTCTTTTTTGTAGTTCTCTGATATTTCTTCTCTGCAATTCCATAGGTCTGATCAAAATTGGATGTACCAAGTGGAATTTACGGTAACTTCCCCACAACTTGTCGATTTTTGGCCTTTCCATGAGATCTCACTTGTATAGCATGCCTCGCACAAAATAATTAATATAAAATTTTGAAACTCATACCAAAAATACCAAAGATTATCCATGATCCAATGAAATCAGTCCCACTCAATTTGGATACTCTAGGAAGAAGTTATGATTTTTTTACCTGGAACACTTTCTTGAGACTAGTCAATAGGACTAGTCAGATACCCTATCTTACACATGGTGTATCTACAAATTTAAGCTGGCCCAGAAGCTGAAAATTTTACCACAGATACCTTACTAATTTTTGTGAATAGCCTCCGAAGTTCAGGTTCTGAAACGTTATAGAAAATTTTTTATAGCGAAAATTTCACAATGACTCAGTTCAGGATGATTCAAGAACCCTATCTTGTACAGGTTGTATCTTTGAAAGTATAAGGCCTCAGGAGCTGAAATTTGAACCCAACGTACTTTGATCTATCTACTAAATATTTTCCAATCCGTTCCTTCTGAAATGTTGTAGAAAAAAAGTTTTATAAAAAATTCCAAGGTGTCTGAGATGTAGCAGTGAAACCCCAAGACCTTGAGCTCTGATACCATATGTTAAGAACCAAATATCAATATAGCATAGAAAACCCATAGAAAAAGTACTCAACGCCTTGAAAAAGAGATAATTTCATATAATAAGCCTCTTCGAGGGGGCAACTTCCTTTTACCCCACTTAAATGTTCAAGTACAAGATGATTCAAAATGAAAATGTCTCCTTGGTATATATAGGAGACTAGGAGGTATAATTACAAATAATGGCCTAAAGTCGACATAAATAAAATAAAATTACTAATATAATATGCCCCAATTAAGGGGTAATGAGCCAATATTAGGGCTTAACATAGCATTTCTCTAGAAATAAAAATTCATTGGTTTCTTTGACATATCTGAAGACCCAAAAATAAGGATAGTTCTCCAAGTAATGACATTTCAAATTCATTATGCATATCCTTTGAAAATTTCTGGCTCATCTTGTCATCATCATTTCCAAAAATAATATCATCAACATAAACTTCAATTAATAAAACACTATCTTGAGTTACCTTGATGTAGAGGTTGTTGTATGCATTTCTTTTCTTAAACACTTGTTGTTGTAGATATATGTCCAGTCTAGAATACCATGCTTTAGGAGGCTTTTTAAGACCATACAAGGCCTTCTTCAACCTGCAAACATAATCTCCATTCTCTTACAACTGAAATCTTTATGACTTCTCAATGTAGACATATTCTTCTAGTCCCGATTCAGAAAGGTTGATTTCACATTCATTTGATATACTTTGATATTCTTGAAGCATGCATAAGCTAGGATCAATCTGATTGCTTCCATTCTAGAAACTGGAGAAAATGTCTCTTCAAATTCAATACCTTTAATCTATGTGTATCCTTTACATACCAATCTAGATTTATTCTTGGTAAACTATCCATATTCATTCAATTTATTTCTAAAGACCCACTTTGTGTCGATCACATTCTTGTACCTTGGCCTCATAACCAATTCCCAAGTGTCATTCTTCTCTATTTGATCCAACTTTTCATCCATGGATTTTATCTATAATTCATCCTTGTTGGCTTCTTCAAAGCTTCTTGGGTCAATTGAAGATAAGAGTGCTAGGTGCAGTTGTTCTAGTGAGAGAATTCTTCTCTAGTCTCAACTCCTGCATATTTGTTCCTGATAATCTGATTCTGATGGATGATTCTTTTGTATTTGTTTTCTAGGTGTATTTGGAGGTACTTCAAGATCTTGTTTTTATTTCTCTTCTCTATCTTCCCCTTATGCTACTTCTTATTCCTTTGCTTCTTCTTCGTGAACATGTTCCATTAACTGCTTTTCTTCTTCCTTTATTTTTCGTCCACCTATCTCATCAACCATCACATTGATCGTTTCCACAACCTTGTTGAGCCTCTTTAGATTGAAACATTTGTATGCTTTACTTGTGCTCAAGTACCCAACAAGTATGCCTTTGTCCACATGAGAATCAAACTTTCCCATTCTAAAATCTTCTCTCTTGATGTAGCATTTGCTTCAAAAAACTTTGAAGTGCTTCACATTCGCTAGTCTTCCTTTCCATAGCTTGTAGGGATTTTTATCACTATTGTTTCTAAGCATTACTCTATTTTGAATATGAATTGTTGTATGCACTGCATGTTCCCAAAATACATCTGTCAACTTGGAATCCATTAACATAGTTCGGGCCATTTCCTGTATTGTCTTGTTCTTCTTTTCGACAACTCCATTTTGTTGAGGTGTCCTAGCAATGGAGAATTGCCTTTGTATTCCATGCTTGTTGCAGAAATCCATAGATTCCTTTGAAGTAATCTCTCCTCCATTATCATATCTCAAACATTTGATTTTTTAATCCATTTCATTTTCAACCATTTCCTTGTATACCTTGAAGTTCTCGAATGCTTCTGACTTCTTCTGGAGAAAAAAAACTTCAATCATCCTTGTATAATCATCTACCAATAACATAAAATATTTCTCACCTTTTACACCCTTTGTTATAGTTGGTCCAACTATATTAGTATGCACAATTTCCAGTGGTCTTGTTGTGGAGTATTCCTTTGATTTGAATTTGATCTTTGTTTTCTTTCCTTGTTGACAATGTTTGCATAAGGTGTTGGTTGGCTTCGTGATGTAGGGAATTTCTCTGATTGCTTCCTTTTTGTTGACTTTGACAAGGTTGTCAAAATGTATGTAACCCATCCTTCTGTGCCATAGACAAACTTCATCTTCCTTTCCTAGACAACACTTTTCATTTCCAATTTCACTTAATACATATACGTTGCTTGAAGTTCTTACAGTTGTTGCAACCAATCTTCCTGAACCTGTTTTTCTTATCTCGCACTTATCTGAATCAAACAATTTTTTTTTACCTTGGTCACACATTTGACTTACACTTAGAATATTATCCTTCATATCTTCCACTAGTAGAAACTTTTCTTCCTTGGTATCCTTGTTTCCAATTATGATTGTGCCTCTTCCAATGATTCTAAATGAGTCATTATTTCCAAAGGAGACTGATCCATCTCTTTCCTTTCTCAAGGTTAGAAACTTGTCCTCGTCTCATGTGCTTTGACAAGCCACTATCAACATACCAACCATGTTTCTTGTGTTTATCTTGTAGAGAGAGTATGCATTCTGCATTTTTATGTCAATTATACTTTCTTATCCATATTATCTGTTGAGATTCATGTCTGTGACTATTGTTATTCTATTGTGATTCTCTAGGAGGGACTATTATTCTACAATCTTTGGCCATGTGTCCAAATTTGTTGCACTTGTAGCATTCCACTTTAGTTCTCAAGGATTCAAACATATTGTAGCTTTTTCTCTGTGTTTCACTAGGAATTCTTGGATAACCATTTTGTGCATGAATTTCAAAGTTGTTTCTATTTTTGCTACTTTCTCTGCAATTTACAGCTTTATGTCCAAAATTGTTACATGAATAACATAAACAAAAGAAGATAGTTTGATACCTGGGAGTTGAAGATATTTGAAAGGATTTACTCTTTTGAATCCCTCTTCTTCTTGAGGCCTTCTTTTTTCTGACTGACGTTGATTCTGAAATATGAATCTTCTGGGTGGAGGAGTGTCTCTATGGTCTTCCTTGTAAAACTTATTGTCTCCTCTGACTGTCTCTTCATAGCTTCTTGGTTGCGTTTCTTGATCTGTTGTTTTGGATCTTGATCCATTTTCTGTCTGATTTTATCCAAGTCTGGACTTGTCATGATTTGGCCTTTGACTGCTAATAATATCCTCTAAAACTTTTGAGTTGTTCTGTATGTTTTTCTTTTGAAGATCTTTTCTCAATGTGACAATCTATGATTCCAAATTTCTAATGTTCATATATCTTTATTCTAACCATTGTTTGAGTGAATCTTCAATTCTTTTGTCTTATTCAACTTGAATTTTAATTTAGTGATCATCTTCTCTAGTTCTTCAGAGTTGGAATTTTGAGTTTCCTCTTTTCTTTTCAATTATGTCTGCAGTGAGTTGTTTTTCTTCTTTTATCTTTTTATAACCTCTATAGCACTCAATAGTTCTTCTCTATAGTCAACTTCTTCCTCTTTGTATTCTTCTTCGGTTCATTCTTCATTGAAATTTTGTATTTCCATGAATAGAACTCTTTTTGTCTTTCTTTCATTGTCTTCATCTTCATCTGATGAGGTGTTGTCTTCTTTTGTGCAAAATCTTTTCTTGAAAATTTTTTTTTTGGTTCTTTTTCCTTTGTACATTTGTTTTCTATTTGAATCATCTTCTTCATTTATTTTATTTTTCTTATGGGGACATTTGTTAGCGAAATGAACAATATCATCACAATTAAAACAAATCAATGGAATCTTACCTTTGTATTTTTCGTCGGATCTCTTTTTCAGGCTTCTGACGAAGTTGGCTACTTCTTCATCATCTTCTAAGATGCTACTATTTTTTCTATCTAACTTTACCTTTTTATTTCCATTTTTCTTTGACTTATTGGATGCTTTGAATGATGCTTCTTTTTGTGACTGGATTCTCCTATTCGGTTCTCATTTCATAGGTTGTGAATATTCCATGTAGCTCATCCATGCTTATCAAGCTCAGATCTATTCTTTATTCTAGTGCTGAGATATTAGGATCAAGTCTCATTGGAAGAGATCTTAGCACTTTTTGAAAAATTATAGATTCATTAAATTATTCTCCCAAACCTCTAATTGTATTTACTATTTCATCAACTCGTTAAAAGTAGGTTGCAATATTTTCATCTTCTTTCATATTCATCTCTTCAAATTGACCTCTGTAAGTCTAAATCTTTAATGCCTTGAATTTTGTGTCTCCTTCATAAACATTCCAAAGTTTTCCCCAAATCTCTTTTGTTGAGCTAAAATGCATAACTTTGACATATATTGAATCAATCAGGCCATTCAGGAGTGCATTTTTGGCCTTTGAATTTTTTAGACTGAGTTTCTTTTCGTTTTCATTTGTTGGAGGAATGACAAGTTCTTTATATCCATCTACAATTGATTGTCAATGCTCAAATCTTTGTGCTTGTACATATGTTTTCATCCTTCTACTCTATAATGCATAGTTTTGTCCATCAAACTGTGGTATTCCATTTTTATACATATTTTTTCTCTTCATGATCTACCTTTCAATGGTTAAACTAATTCCTGAAGGAACCTTCTCTGATACCAATTGTTGGATTACTAAGAGGGGGGGTGAATCAGTAATAGATATTTTTAATCCTTTTAACCACGGTATATAAGTGGTGTTTATCTTTATGATCAATATACCATTATCATTCAACAAGTGCAGAGTAAATTAACCATGAACAATGAACAATCATACACATACACAGTACACCAGTATTTTTATGTGGAAACCCAATGCGAAAAAAAACTACGAAATGTTTTTTTCTTATATGTATTTAAGAATTACATTCATTGGAAGCACCAACTTCCTTTGTTCTCCAGTTGCAACTAGATGGAGGATTCAACATCCTATATTTTCAAGCTACAACTTGAGGGAAGCTCCAACTCCCCAATTCTCTAGCTACAACCAGAAGGAGGCTACAACCCCCTATGTTCTCCAGTTACAACCACTTATTCTTGCCTCGTCCTGTCGGCCTGAAATATAAGTGTCAAATGATGAAACCATTGCAACAGTGTCCCTATGAGATATACCACTGTAAACCTATACCAATGTGTGCCAACAACTTGTAACAAAACTGTACCAATATCTTGTAATCAATCTTGTACCAGAAGTCAGCATGTACCAACATGTACTCAACCTGTATATGTTTCAGCTCACGTATGTACGCACCCTGTCTATATTGTAGCCTGTGTATGTACATGTCCTGTCTCTACTGCATCCTACGTACACCTTCAGAAATATAGAGTTTTCACCTTCTCTTAAACTCAGACACTTTTCTTCCTCTGTCAAATCAACTTGCAACCTGTCATTGTGTACAATTTGTAGTTGTGTCTTATGCATACATCATCATACATATCCCTTAACCAAGTGCATTTATATATCTCTAGTCATGTTCCATACATGTGTATAAAATCATGATCAAGTATAATAATCCTCACATGGACTAGACATCAAAACCTCACTGAGATGCAACCTCAAACTTCACAAACAACTTCACAATAACTTCACAACCCAAAATCTCTCAACCATGTACCACAAAATAAAAGAGATGCCCCAACACTAACAAGTTGTACCAATGATAAATATCAAATATAGAAGCATTGTATTTATGTAGATATGACTTATACAGTAAGTCTCATACATCCAATAGCCTCCCTAGGGAAAAGCCTCAAACCCCCATAACCATATCTCATGTAGACAACAACATCCAACTACACATAAAAATAAGACATACCTTTTGAACTTGTAAATATATTTGTTGTATCTTATCATTGTAGACCTTCCTGGGAACTTGCTTTCAGAATATCATAAATTGACACCCTCAACAACAACTCAAGCTTTCATGTACAATCCCTTTTATACTGCTAGCCCATGTACGTACACGAACTCTTCCACGGCAACCCGCGTACACCTAAAAAACTAGGGTTTTTTCATTATTTCTGCAATTCCAAAACTTTCATCGTCAACCCTCCTTTTCTACCTCAAACTTGCATAACTTTAGGTGTATCAATAAGTATCTACAAAAAAAATTACACAATAATATATATTCAATATACTCAATAGGTGCTAATAGGAGACCCTTGCTCTCTTATTTATACTCTCCAAGTAGCTTCCTCTAGGGGTTATCTTCTAACCAACTTAACCCAACTTCCTTATTTTAGGGATAGCCCACTTCTAACCACTTGTCCACTTATAACCACTTTATCCACAAATATTAAACTCTCCACTTGTAGTTGCAACTAATTTGTCTTTAATTATTTTCTTATTGCAACATCTTAACCCAAGATTAACTCCTAGTTTCACCTAGTTTGACTAGTTAACTTCTTCTAGGGTTTTCTAGAATAATTTGACTTCTTTGACATTCTAGGGGCTTCTAGATTACTCAAGAGGGTTCTCCAACTTCACAAGGCCATAACTCTCTAACAATGAGGAGTTATGTGACATTCCACTTATCACCGGAAATGGCATGACATTTATTATCCCTCTAGGATAGTATTACCTACAAATACATTGATCTTCATACCTTTATGCCTCAAAAAATCTTGATTCCCTTAACCATATTGTTGGGGCTACCATAATTTGCTACATGGGTTCAACAAATTTCATCGAATAAATTCAGGATCGAATAAAAATCGGTGAATTTCGAATTTGATGCTTGACAATCACTGAACCCAGTGACTAAGCCTATACATATGCTTCTATCTATATTGTAGGATCTGTTGCTTTAACTATACTGAAAATGAAAGTTATCCATCGATAATCACATAGATTTTCTCGCTCCAAGGCATTGCTTTCCATAAAATACAACTTAAGGCAAGGGCTTGTTGCTTTGCAATTCCTCTTGTTTATATTGAGTGAATACAATGCAATGGTGAAGAATTTCAATATAACTATCCAAATTTTAAATTGAAATATGGGAGAATGATGGGGGGCTTCCTACTTTGGATCTCCCCTTGTTTATATTAAGTGAATACAATGCAATGGTGAATAATTTCAATATAACTATCCAATTTTTAAATTTAAATATGGAAGAATGATGGTCCTAATACCAAGGTTGAATTAAAAGGTATACCACCAACTATTCATATGGATAGGCTTGTGGAAAACCAAAAAATCCCAAGATCTTATAACTTTAGTTGGTGGGGACTTACTTCCCTCCCAACCTAATAACAAATCAAGTAAGGACATTGATATTCCCCGTGCTATGCCACACCAAATTTCCATGAAAATATGAATGACGGGGGAACCAAAGCATCAAATGAGTCACCAGTTGCAAGATGGTTAGAAAGAAAGAATATGTTTGACAATGACCCTCATGCTCAAATAGTGTGGAGTCTTTCACACCTTGTATGTAGCAGAAGCATGGGAACCTCATTATCTTCTTCACCATTTTGACCAATGGCCCCTTCTACAAGCCTAACCACTTGTCGCGACCAAACCACCAGTCTAAACGTGTTGGGAAATCAGGTTACTTTTCCCTGGAACAGTTCACCCTCGCTTTGGGAAACTTTTGTTGTCAGATGATTTCACAACTATGTGCCTACTATACCTAATTACTTGGGTATCTCCTTATTCAAATAAACCTTGCTAGCCTTGGTTAGGGCATGACATTTCATTACCGATGAAAGCGTCAAAATACCATTCTGGAAGATCTTATAAATTCATAGTCCATCTTTACCCGAAGACAAACAAAAGGCATGAAATTTATTTTCAGTAGGCTACAATGTCATTAAACCATAATATAGAAAAATAAGACTTACCAATGGAAAGACCCATTAAGTAGAGCTCTTAGAAGCGTTGGAGATACTATGGTGGAGTTTGAGAATGGTGGTGTTCAAGAAAAAATGCAAAGAAGCATCGGCCTATGAGGAAAAAAATTGGTATATACATCCACTGTTATGGTGGAGTTTGAGAATGATGGTGTTCGAGAAAAAACGCAAAGAATCATCGACCTAGGAGGAAAAAAACTGGTATGCAAATTGCCTTCCCTGAAACAAAAACTAGCCAGTCATAGGTTCTGAAAATAAATTAGGAAAAATGTTGAAAAATAATTCTAGAATAAAATGGGGTCTTTCCGTGCTAATTGATAGATAAAATTTTGTTAAATTCATCATCTCGGTTGTGTTGGTTGTTCCCCTCCTTCTGGTTGTGTTGATTTTTCCCTCACTGTTCCCCTCTCCTCACTATTCCCCTCCTTCATCGGGTGGGCTCGTTGGCTCTTATCTGTAACAGGTGAGCTCTTCTCTACAACCGGTGAACACATGGATATAAAAACTAAGAGGACAACACATGGATAGATAGACCAGGTGGGAAGAAATAGAAGCAATCAGAAACAGGGGTGTTTGTGGGTTGGGTAGTCATGGCCAGAACAAATCATGGAAAATGAAAACTCGGAGATAAATTAGCTATACAGGGAAATCTAGTCCTTCATGGCCAGGTCCTTTTTTAAAGGACAAAGAACCAATAGGTAGCCAGGTCAGGTCCTCTTTTAAAGGAAAAAGAACCAACAAGTGTGCATGGTGATGGTGGTGTAGGTGTGCATGGTGTATATGTGGTTGTTCAATAGCAAATGTGAAATGGGCTATGGACTGAAGGAAAACTTTATACAAACATTTAATGTGAAGAAATAATTCTAGATTCGTTTCTAGCATTACTTCGCTCCAAAAATATTAGTACCCAAATATGTAATTAAATTAATATATTGGTGAAAATGCAGAGATTGTATGAGTTTGTATCTCAAGAAGAGGCCAAATAAAACTTCAAACTTACAGTAAAAACATGAAACAAGATAAAAATATATATATATATATATATATAATTTACCAAAATATAGGATTAAAACAATAAAAGTACATTGATTTCCATACCAAAGCAATATCAAAACAAAGAACCCATTACTTGATTTCCGTAACAAAGTAATATCAAAACAAAGAAAGCGTTACTATAGTCCCTACCATCTAGAAGGGCATGGACTAATAAGTTAATATGGGAATTGAATTTTTTACCTTGATATCCAAACAAAGAACCCATTACTTGATTTCCGTAACAAAGTAATATCAAAACAAAGAACCCGTTACTATAGTCCCTACCATCTAGAAGGGCATGGACTAATAAGTTAATATGGGAATTGAATTTTTTACCTTGATATCCATGGAATATTGTTCTTTCCAAGCCACCACTTTGGGGGTCACAAACGGTTTTACGGTTCCTTGCACTCAATTAACCACTTTAACTCCTTTTAATTGTATATTATTAGTTTATGTTTAACAACAAAGTATTACATATATCATTATAGTCCATCACAACTTAGTGCATGGAAACAAAATACCTATATTGTATTATAATGGCAAAAGACTTTCCATTTGCAATGCGAGAAGTAGGTGGTCTATTAATGGATGGAAGAAGATATTTGTGTATTTTCATATTTAAAATTATATTAGTTACACCTTAACCTTGCTTTCATTATCAAAGAAAATATGAAAAAGAATAAAGCAAAGATGCATGATGTGTTGAAAATCGTTTGATTTTCTTAGATGTATATAGCACAAATCAATTTCAATATGTTAGCTTTATTGTTGTCATTAATGTTGTTATGTTAGCTTTATTGTTGTAATTAATGTTGTTGTACATTTGTCTATTTTCATGTCTATAACTATTTATCTCAAATTCAATGAGTGAGGCACATTACTCTATTTCAATGTTTATTAGAAATATTATCTATGAATAAAAAGAAGTATTTCTTTACCAGTTTTTCCTTGAAAATTTTAATTATATCATTAAACCAAGTTTTTCATAAAACTTAATTCAATATGGTGTTGTTCTAACAAACATTTATTCAATTGGACTATTAATAAAATACAATTTTGACTAAAAAACACTTATCCAACTAAACAATTAGTGCAATATGGCGTTGCATTGAAAAACATAGTGAACAAAAAGTATCATCATCACATACTACTTGTTATATAATGAAGTTGGTGTGCATATGTTGACATCCAATTCCATAAAGATGCCAAATGACTGGTTGAGTAGACATCTACCCAAATTTCTCTTATGGTATCGAAATATTGGACTATAAAATATTTATATATTAATAAATATTACATATTATAGAAAACAAGTCTCTTGTTATTGTTTGATGAAATTGTGCAGATATTTGTTGGAAACCAATTCCATAGTAATGCTAAATTTATTTTATTGTTTTCAAATATTGTATCATAAGTGAGGGTTCACCATGTAACTAAAAGATTTAAATACTAGGATTTATCATCAATGAGATGGTTAAAAGTTAGGTAAAAGAATAGAAAACCATTGAGATGATGATTATGTCAAGTAATCCAGAGTGAATCTATCATGTTCATTTGTCAAACATGTCACATGGAGGATATATTAAGGATGGATCATTGACACATTTAATATTCACTCTATGTCAGGAATATATTGTGATCGTTGGATTACAATGTATACTAATGCATACTAAGGAAACACATTAAGAAGCACACTTTAATCTAATGACACATTAGATCAATTTGAGCTTAACTAAATCCTAAGTGTTTAAATATCCTAACAATTACCTCAAAAATCTTGTTCAATATTGGAGAAAGAATCAAATTCTCAATAATACCTTTACCATTAGCCCAATCCATTAAAAAAATTTAATCCCCGAGTACCTATAGGGTATCAATACCTCTATATGTTGCACCTTTCAAAAGAATCCATAGATCCATACCTTTCTACCATGTTGTTTGTACCTTGACCTCTCATATACTTCAAATAAATAGAATTATTTTCATTTATGAATAAAATACCTCCATATCCACACTTTCCTTTTGGACAAGCTCCATCAAAGAACCCCGTACTTTTGAATAATCTATTTCAATATTTTGAGAGTTCTTTGAGGCTTTATCATTTTAGGCTTCCAAAAGATAATGTAAGATATTTTGATTTAATTTGCAAGAATCCCAATAATTATTTCCATTCCTTGAAATATCATGTAGTTTCTTGAAACCCTTAGTCCCCATACAAGGAAGAGCCTTGTGATTAGCTACAATTTTTTCAAAGAACCAATATCAAGGAATCTCCCCCCCCCCCCTTGAATGGGGTGTTCTCCATAACTCCTAGAGAAACTACGGATGTGTGGAGGCCAATTCCCAACCCAAGGGAATAGGTGGACACAATGTCATATATCACTCACGTCCCTTCCGATAGCTCTTGGCATTCTTCATGATTGCAAGTGTAAGTACATCGAGATTTAATACAGAGCGAAGCCTTAGCTGATGGTGAGTTGGGTAATGATGTTGGTATTACTCCTCTTAATGCCCTCATTGCAAATAAAGACCACTTCCATATGGATGTTTTCATTTCACATCGAGAAAATGATGAACCCGGGTTGTTGTGATATGAATAAGGTGATCATAAGAAAGGAAGGGGAGACAGTCACAGTGTTAGATCCTTCTATTCTAAGGAAGAAGCATGGGCTCACCATGTACCTACACTTTGACTCGACCCATGTGAAGAGAATTTTGAAGGATGCTTGGGTTCGAGTTATGATTACAAGCTTGGAGAGGATGCTACAAACTTAAACTTTTATCAATCTGACCCCAATGAAGTGTATGTATAAGGTTAAGGAGCAAAGTATCGAGCCAACCTAGATGATCCTTTTAAGAAGGTATTGGGTTTTATCTACTGTAGTTTTTGATAGCATTGTCACTCATTATATTTATCTTCCTAGTTTGTTTCGTTATATCCCACTATATGCTCTTGGTGTCATGGCACCACGAGGTAGGAAACCCGATCATCCTACAGCCAATCAATCCCATGTTGCCAAAGCTACCAAAGGTGCAACAAAGTTTTACTCTAACACTATCCCCGAAGTAGATAAGTCTTCCATGAAAGACCTGGAGGAGGAAGTTCTTCTTCTTCACAAATTCAAGGAGGATGAAGAGGTGGAAGACCAAGTGGGAGGCCTGATTCTGGATCTGGGTTGCACCAAAACCTGAAATTCCATCTTCTTTCTTAGAGTGGAACTCTATTGGCATACAAAGACATTGGTAGCTTTGGGGTTGTTTCCCAAAGATGAGGATTTCAAACAGCTAAAAGGGTGCATGGAAGCTCTTGAGATTCAAAATGATTACATCACAGAGGTTCTCTCATGGATGGCGAACTGGATGGAAGGTACCTTCACTCCCCCAAAACACCATTACTCAGGTCCATGATCCTTGAATTTTTTTTCCCAAAGGAAGGCTTCTTTGGTTATTCACCCTCGGGTTTCACATGCTCGTTGATGGAAGATGTTATGGTTTTAGTTTTCTTTTTTATCTTTGTTATCTATACATTTACAAGACATATACTATTAGGAAGAAGTATGAACATGTTCAAACAGGTATTATTCGGTCTTTAAAACATATGAACAACTTATTGGTCTGGTTTACCCTTAGGGAAGGTTTTTTTGGTTACCTAGAGACCGTAGTGGTCTCCTTGGGTTAGATCAACTCTGCTTTTTCTGTACATGTTGTTTATAGTTAATACAATAAATACTTACCTACAAAAAAAGGACTCTTTTTCCCATTGTTTATTTCCACTGGCTACCTAAAGAACTCAATTCCAAACTTCTCTAGATAAATGAAATTTAACGAAGATGTGATCAACCATTTCTTCACTAGTTTTATAAAAAATGCATCTACCAGCCCCTTGCTAATTTATTTTTTCACCATAATCCTATGTTAAAATTTTGTTTGATAAAGCTAACCAAAAAATATTTTTTTCTACAAAGGACTATTGGGTTTTTGTACTTCCTTCCACCACCATTTACAGTCATTTTCCTCTACTTCCTTCAATGACTTGGCCTCATAGCCTAATTTTTTAGTATAAATTCCAGTGCCTTTATCTTTAGACAAATAATCCAGGACATTTTGGTTCTCTAATAATTTTATCATTGTTCTTTAATTAACTAATAGAGTCCATTCTTCACTTTTTTTCCAGAAGAAAAATTTCACGGATTATATTAAAATATATAATTCTTAGCAGCCAATACAATTCTGTAATATCCAGAAAGGATACACACAAAGCTTTTTCAACAATTACAACAAAATTATGAAGACAAACAAAAAGGCTTGTTACAAAAACAATGAAGCCTTTTCAGAAAATGTGTGCAGCCAATAGGAGACTGGAAATGTCCGAGCTAGAGACAGTAGCTGATTCCGCAAGAGCCAATAAATTCTGATTTGAAAGAGGAGAACCGGAGAAATGGAGTTAATAGACCTTGAGGAGTCGACGTTGTCCCTTTACTTCATTAGACCAAAGGTGAAGAGTGATGTATCCTTCTGGTTCCTTTAAAGCTTGCTTTGAAAGTGAATCAACTTCTTGGTTATATTCCCGATAGATGTGGAAGAATTGTGTGGACTCGAAAGTGTTCTTAAGTGATTTGATTCTATTTTTCCAGCCTTCAAGAGAGGACACTCACAATTCACTTCTATCGTTCAGCCATTCAATTATCATCTTTGAATCTCCAAGGATTTGGATCTTCGGGAGTGCAAGTAGATTGGCTATGTGTAATGTAGCCCAAGCCCCCAATAATTCAACCTTTGTATTCGAGCCTATTCCACAGTTCAGGAACCATTTGTGTGCCAAGGTGTTCGACAGTTTAATTATGCCACCTGCACCGCAACAGAGTCTGCCTTCCATTGCAGCTCCATCAAAGCTAGCAACAGGAAATTCAAAATTCTGATAATTGAAACTGGAACGTAGCAAGGAGCGGGTAATAGCTTCCTCGGGCTTGTGAATAGTACCAAGTGCTCGAATCACTACTGAATGAGGAGAGGGTTTTTTTTTATCAAAGGTTGCTGCATTCCTCTTGAGCCACACAAACCAACAAATAAGGGGAGGTAAAGTATTTGGCATAGTAAAGTATTCTTCACTTAAATCATTATTCAAATTTAATTTCCCTATTGTTTTCCACTCTTACCTACAATCCACTATATTAGAGGATGCATCCTCAATCTTGTAGATTCTTGAACCATTCATTGCCTCCAAAAGCGGACCTAACAATCTATAATTTCTCATGCACCCTATCCACGGGTTTTCTCCAATTCAAACCTTATTTCCCATTTCAACCTTCCAAGCTAACCACTTTCTTATAAGTGGAAAGTAATTGACCAAGATTTTCCATATGATAGATGCATTCTTTGTATATTGTTTGCCCTATCTTATCTAATCTTACATGCTACTATCACCTATATATTTATTTTTTGTCACTTTCCCCCATACACTTTTATTGTTTATTAGTTTCCACGTGCTTTGCTACAAAATCTTCATTAGAAATAAATATGTTTTTAAGGCCCCACCCTCCTAACTCCTTTTGAAATGTTATTTGACCATTTTACCAAAAGAATCCCTTCTTTCTCTTGCTTATATGTCCACAAAAAATCAAAACAATTTCTCCTATTTTTGTTAAGATTCCTTTTGGGATATGCACCAGAGCCATGCAATATATCATAATACTTTCCAATACAAAATTTACTAGAAACAACCTTCCTCCTCATGACAACCATCTATAACACCAATTGGATACCCTTTTTTATATTTTTCAAATAGCCACAGCTAATCTGAATACATGTAGTTATTTGGTTTTAATTGGAAACCCAAGCACTTGATGGAAATATCTAATGGAGCAGGGTTTAATTGAAGGATCTATGCAATATGTTCTTGTAAATCTTCATTCAAACTATTGCAAAGTAAGGATGATTTATTCTTATTAACCTCCATTCATATTGCTTTGTAGTGCACGTCCAAAATGTTCTTAAAATCTCTCATTTCTTGTATAGTTCATATTTCAAATAACAATGACATCACTAATAAAATGCAAGTGAGAAATATTGGTATCCCCATCTTTATACCTTTAATAATACATTTTCCTTTTGCATCTAGTCTTCTTGACGTTCAACTACTAAAAGAAAAAGGAAGAAAATAAGGGGCATTCATGCCTAAGTCCTCTTGAAGCCTATTTGTCTATTGAGTAATAAGCCAAACTACTCTTCAAATGAGAAATCACATATTTGTCTATTGAGTAATAAGCCAAACTACTCTTCAAAAATACTCCCATAGAAGATAGGTTTCAATTCGTTGGTCATTATCTTTGAAATAATTTTGTAGTCATTTTACACAATGGAATTGGCCGATAATCTTCAAAAAGTTTTGTTTATTTTTTTATTAAAATAGTAAGGCTACAAAAATGGAGTTAAGAGCCTCCAACTTTTTCCATATTTCTTGAATTCCTCCATTATATTCAATAGGACATTAAA
>ML777341.1:929975-947830 GCA_009831015.1 Picea engelmannii | reverse complement strand
CAGACCTTGCACCCACGAGTCGACCTGTGGTTGTGTTATTTTTCATGTTTAGCGAAGTCGAGATCTAGCGCCTGTTCTATGCGCACATGTTCTGCTGTAAAATTTTGTTGATACTTCAATGTTGACATGATAGAAAATAGTGGCATAAGAAATAATTGGACAACTACATGTGCAATTGCAATATCCGCTATTTTTTTTGTTAAAATAAAACATGTGAAAACCGCACTTATTAACCATATATGGTGGAATGTGCCCATATCACAATACATGTTCTTTATCCTCTACACAGACTAGTGTGACCACGATACAATTTGTCTTGTACTTGAGATATGATATGTACACCAAAGATACTGCAAAATTATATTTCCATGTCTAGAAGCATATCTGGATACTTTGCCACAGAAAACCAAAATCATTTAGCTATGGCCATGCAATTTCTTAATATTTTGTGGCTTGCAATATATTTTGGGAAGGGAAAAACTTTATATATTTACAACCATGGATGGAGAAAAGCAAAGGTTCATGTTTCTGACTATCTTTTATTCTATTCATTGATTCTCATTTATTGTATGTAGATATTACTTGTTCTCCAGTGCATACCAGCTTCCATTCATGTTCATTGTATTTTGTGTGTTCCCACATTCAAACAAACAAAATTTCTGGAAAAAACGACGGAGTCTTGACTGCAGCGGTGGAAGAGGAGATACAAAGGTACATGCTTGTACTGTTATTTCATATCCCGTTGTTTTGTATTTCATTTATTGTCTGTATATGTATACACCTAGTTTATTGTATGTAGATATTATGTACCTTCCTACATAATAACTTATCTTCATTTCATGTCTTCCTGCATACTAACTTCCTTCATGTCCATTGTATTTTTCCTGCATTGCTACATTTCAACAAATAGAGTGGCTGGAGAGGACGATCGACTCTTTGGCACGAATGTAGACGAGGAGTTACAGAGGTGCATACCTATACTCTTATTTCACATTTCAGTGTTTAGTATTTCATTTATTGTCAGTGTATTTGTTCTACTTGTTCTATTGTTTTGCACCTTTTTTACTATATGTATATACTACATATCTTTTTGCTTATTCTCATGTGAATTGTATTCTCTTTGCTGCTACATTGAAATAAATAGAACTGCATTTATTTCTTTTACATGTCTTTCTTCATACTAACTTGCTTTCATGTCCAATGTATATTCGATGTTGTTACCTTGGAAGAAACAGATTGGTTGGACGGGAAGATGAATTCTTGTATGCAACAGCAGAGGGGTTTGTGGTACAATCTTCAAAAAGGTATACCAACTGTGCTAGTAAATTAAATATACAAAACGGATGGTGGCATATAATATTGGACTAGAAAACGATGATTTGGCAACAATGGGCCTTTGTGCCCTCCCCATTTCTACTTTTTCCATTTTCTATTATCCCTTTTTCTTTCTAATTGCTCTGCTTAGTCGTCTTTCCAAAAATGCCTTGGTGCACGGGCTGGCGGATTCACGAGTTCACATTTATGGTCACGCTTCTACCTTATTCCATACTTACCCACTTTGTCGATTGCGAGTGCCACACTAGCGGGTTCAAGATTGCGCCTTGGGCTTCCAAGGTTCTGTGATAGATAGATTGGTCGTTGTGCCCTTTCATAACGCCCTATTTACTGTTATACATTTTTTCAGTCAAAAAATCTGAGGCATACAATTTGACCCTCAGGTCATCATGTTTCTCGATTATCCCTTGACACCCTATTTCGTATTCCATCTCCTTTGACCCTGCATGTGACATTAATAACAATTATGGACAATATACAATGCATATGCTTGTTTATTCCTTCTAATGTTCATATACACATGTTTGCATTAGAAAATTTTGGATTAGTGACATGGCCATGAGCAGTCAATCATCCCAGACATCAACATACCGACAAGGCCAAAGGTAAATATGCATACATTATGTTCATAGTATGTTTACCAAAAAAATATCCTAAGCTATTTATTCATCTATGGCATGGTGAATATGTTGATGTCATCTGCAACACATACTTTGCAGTTCACAAGAAGTATCAACAAGTACAAGCGAGACGCTGAACATAGCATAGGTTTTGCATACCAAGAGGTCTAGTTGCAAAAATCTAGCTCCATAGTTTATCCAAGTTGTGCGTCTACTTGTACATTTATGCCAAGAAAAAAATAAAACAAAAAAATAATGCATACTACAATTCACATTACTTTTCCTGTTCAAAAATTGTCACCAGGTCTAAACTTGTGACACCCAAAATACTATCAATAGAGGGCTTGAACAACCACCAAACTGGACAAGTGTTCATTGGGGACATAATGGTCGTTTATAGCACCTACTTGGACAAGGAAAACAAAACTAGATCCATTATGTGTGATGACATGGCAGATAAGGAGGCCCTGATGACAGTCACACTGACTATTCCTACACAACTTGTCCAGAAACATGCAGAAAAGATATTGCCAGGTAAGGGGATATCCATTACAAATTTTAATATATTTCCCAAAATAGTATGTGACCGTGGTGATTGTGATCGGATTATTTTGCTCAACAAAACAAGTATTGTGGAAAAAATTCCCACTATTTGTTCATAATATCATTTCATCCCGGACACAACTATCAACCAACTTGCACAGAGAAACGACATTTACCCAATCGAAACCATTGGCGCAGCTGTCACAATGGCGAGAAAACTTGGCTCGCAACACATTCTCCATATAAAATATGGAGAGTCAGACAACGATAAGGCGATGGTACTGTTCTCCATATCCAGTTTTTTTCCTTTACTTTCGCATGTCTATGTATCTTGGTTAAGTTACACAAATATTTCACAATTCCATGTTGCAGCTGCAATTGTTTGATACCTATTCAATTTTTTTTTCATCAATGGAACAACAATTTCATAAAGGCAAATTTCCACTTATGCTCTTCAAAAATATAACAAAGAAAAGGGATGTTAAAGAAAGGATCTTTTGCACAACCCAACCAACATTTGTAACAAAATTGCGAAAAAACATAGTACAAGATCTAAAGAAACTAACTATCTCTACAACTGTTGTGCGTATACATCTACAGATTCATCTTCACTTTTCTCATACAAATAGCCTTCACCAAATTTCTGTGGTTTTTAATTTTTTTTTAATTTTTTGGGTGTAGTTGTATATTATATTGTTCAATATATTAACTATTGTGCTCACGCTTCCAGGTTGAAGGTGTTTTGGTTGCAGCAAATGCATACTCGACCCCCTTTGAGCCTGTATGTGAGAAATCAAACTCTCCTGCTTCTACTTATGCTTTGAAAAGTGATGATACGATTGATTTTCTGCGATGCAGTAAAAAATGTCCATACATATATGGACATTACCTCAATGCTTCCATCCAAACTGTGGGAAACACAACTGTGCATTGTACACTTAGACAACCTCTGTTACAATATGTGCTTCCTGGGTTAACAGAATTGTCATATGAAACATACCTATAGAAAAAGGAAAGCAGTGTCTACATGTTGCACGACTTTAGGATACATAGCAAATTTACCTTAAATGAGGGCAATGCAATATTGCATATCAACTAGAAAAAAAATAAAATCCAAGCTTTGGCAGGAAACGAAAATATCTCATTTGTGTCTGTAATTTATCTTCAACACCTAGATCAATGTTTGTCGGACTAGAGTTCTTCGAAGTTTACATCTATAGCTGTAAAATTCTCTTTCCAGATATTTTGTCTCTTCTTGTGTACTTGAAACAACAAGGAGAATCTAATTACAAATGCAACCCATGTTGTTATTTTGATGTTGTTTTTGATCTCCCAGTAAGAATTTTGCATATTTGTTTCAGTGTGCAAATAAATAAATAAATGGTGGCCGACTGTGGATTTGATGGAGGAGATTGCACATTTTTTTTGGGTGCCCAAGTTGGACAATTGTTTTCCAACTATATAGCCATGGTAGGATTTCCGGATGGTTTTTGGGTGCTTGAATAAAATAAAAATTTGTCTCCAACTATACATTTATGGTATGGTATCTGCATTTTTTTCTCAATGCCCTAATTGAAAAAAAAAAAGGACTCAACATGGATTGAAACATGAGCTTGAGATTTTCAGATCTCGCTATATATATTGCATGCGCATAAGATTGTTCAATCCATAAATGGGAAGCATGAGAGAAAACCCAATAAAAAGTATCCAAATGCAAATAACTCAGACCCATCCTTTGAATCGTCAAAATAGCATGCTCATCTGGGCAGAATCATCATAAATTTCCAATAATATTGGAAATTTGGCATCATTAAAACTCGTAGTGATAGACCATGGCACTATTAGAAGAAAATGTCCATAGTGATCTTGCTTAATGGTAAAATATTAATTAGAAACTTTCTTGTTCCCCATTTTGAGGTCAGGTTATAGCTAGCATACAATGGCGAAGCTCCGCTATTTTTGTGTTGTCTTGTGCTTGGCAAACTTTTGTTCATATCCCATGGCCCCGATTATTTTCTCGTGGGAACATATACCAGATGTAAGAGAAAACCAATGCCACGATGTGTTTTTTTATATATCAAATTGTTTGATGCAAAGGTCGATGTGTACTGCTCTATGGAACCTTGTGGGATCTTGCTTGAGGCCTTCTGTGTTCATGTGTTGCCTTCTGCCTCAACTTTCAATACATCTGGTGTTTACTTGGTTCTTGGTTATATGCTTTGTTCTGGAAAATTATTAATACATTCAGGATCTTAAGACTATAGAGGACATGATTTACCCTTTAATATAAGCTATGTGACACGAATGTGCATGTGGCTCATTTTAGCACTTTTCCTTGATCGATGAACTTAGCAAAATTAATCTCCTAGAATAATTTGAAATAAAAGAATATATATTGTGCGAAGTCCAATGGAACTATCATATCAACGAGAGGACATTAAAATTAAAAAAATTCGTTGTTATACTTGCAGTGAAGCTGACAGTACAATAACTTTACTTAGACATCCCAAAATTGATTTTCTTGTAGTTTTTTTAGTCTTCTCTTATACAAGTAGATCCCGGAAACTATAAGCATGGCTCATTGTATCTATTCCTTGATTGAAGAACCTATTCACATGTTTAATGCACTTCATAGTTACTGTTAAAACCATCAATGGGGGTTTCTTACACCAATTCCTGCTTCCGAAAATTTCCATCCCCTTTCTTTTTTCCCTCTACTTTCCCTTTCTGGTTACTTACTTGTTTTTCAGAACATGTCTAGGTGTGATAGTTGGCGGATTCATGTCTTCAGATTTCCATTGTTACTTTTATATCACCAACCCGACCGACTGCTTCCCCATTTCATATTGAACAAACTTTTTGAATCGCGGGTTCCTGAATAGGCAAGTTCAACATTGCATTTCCATTGTTCCATTGGCTGCAAACAACACCCGAACTTCCGCGATATACAAATTAGCAAATAAATTCCCCTTCATCTCATTTTCTTTCACTTTATGTTTAGCAAACTTGGTCCTTTTTCTGATGTGTCATTTTTCTGAATGTCTCCTGCTTTTATATACAACACCCAGCAGGAGTTGGCAAATTCACGTCTTCAGATTTCCATTGTTACTTTTATATCACCAACCTGACCGATCGCTTCCCCGTTTCATATTGAAAAAACTTTTTGAATCACAAGTTCCCGGATAGGTGGGTTCAACATTGCATTTGCATTGTTCCATTGCCTGCAAACAACACCCAAACTTCCACAATTTACAAATCAGCAAACAAATTCCCCTTTATCTCATTTTCTTTCGCTTTCTGTTTACTTGGTCCTTTTTCCGAATGTCTCCTGGTTTTATATACAGCACACGAAGTTCTGCAATATACAAATTGCTTGCTCAACATTGCGCTTCCATTGTTCCTCTACGTACAAACAACACCTGAAATTCTGCGATATACAAATTGATGGCCAAAATCTGTCATTTTGACATACAATTTGACCATCGGCTCCTCACGTCTCTTGGGTATATCTTGTGACTGTTTTTTTGAAACCTGCCTGACTACTTTCCATACTTGGGCATTTCTTAGAATCTGTTTTGCGGGTTGGAAGGTGGACGAAATTTACAATGCTTAGTCACTCTTCACCATCCCCGCTACTTTCGTACTTTTTTCTAGATATGAAATTATTAATCTTTAATGCTAGTAGTTCATCATGCAGGAATTGTTAAGATTGTCATTAATGTCCAGAAGGTCGGAGAATATTTGTCATTAATACGAATTAAACCAAGATTTGTGGAGAAGAGTGTTATCCTTTCCAAGTATTCATTTCAAACATGATGTAATCTCTTTCGTGCGTCGGCCAGTTTCCGCCTTTAAGAAATCTCTAATTCTTAATCCCTCTTCGCTGTCACCGCCACCTTCGCACTTTTTTCTAAATATGCAATTAGTAAGATTTAATGGTAACAACTCATTATACACAAACCCTGGAGATTGTCATTGATTAGCGAAAGGCTCAAGGAGATCTTCCATTGATACGCATTAAACCAAGATTTGCGAAGGGTTATATTATCCCTCCCCAATTTTCATTTCAAACATCGTCTGGAGAAAACGAAAATTCTCGTTAACTTATGGCAGCAGTTCCACAACAGTTATGTCCAGATACAATAAACACCTTCAGGCATGATGGCCAGAGGTTCTAGTATTCTAGGGCATATTCTTACTACTCATCTCCCTCCGCCCAGGAGCAAAAAAGGAGATGGTTCGTTGGTGCACTGAGAGATATATTTCAAGCCAAAGAATTCCAAGGAAACCCTGCCTGCTCAGACAACCTACCCACTTGCATTGATGACTGGCGTAGAGGTTGATGCGATGGATTTCGAGCCAGAAGAAGATGATGTGATGGATGATGATACAAAAATGGATGATGGCAATGCAGAGACTTTTCCCACTCATGTGCCCAAATTGAAATCAACCATAATGGGAGGTACTTCCCGACTCGGCGATGGCGGTCTTGACAACACCAAAAGAAGGAGTTTCAGAAAATAAATCGATGTTGAACGCAATAGCTGCTTTGCATCTCGAAATTAGGAATTCCAGAGGTCCAAATTAGTTTTTTATGGGTGGAAGTCTTTCACTATAAGGAAATGATCTATTGATGCTCCTAGAGATATATTTCAAGCCAAAAAACTATTCAATTGTGGAACCATTGTCATGTTTTCTAGATATGCAATTAACATCTTAGGGAATGAGTACCAAAACTCCCACTGGTGCAAGGAATATTCCTACTAGTCATCTCCTTCCGCCCAGAATGGACTAATTTGGGTCTCTAGAATTGCATGTGCAACCTGTGTCCTTGAAGTTTTCGACTGTGAGGAGGCGGTTTCTTGGTGTGTCCTAACTTTTAGTTAAGGGCCATTATGTTTTCCCTGCAACGTTTTTCGTCTTCTTCCTCACGTGAAGCTTGTGAGAACTATCAATTTTACCACAGGATTGTTGTTCATCTACTTCAAGCCAAGGATTTATTCCACTGCGGACCTACCCTCCTGTTTCTTTGTTGACTCAGGTCTTCCGCAAAAGATTGATATTGGGGCACTGAACATTGATCCATCGAGGAGAATATTGCAATGATTTCCTACAAAAAAAAGCATGGTAATCAGTTGTGTATGCATGTTGAAGAGCATATCGTTGACTCCTGCATGTTGTAGATCATGTGCCTGTGTTTATGGCAGATATGTTCAATGTTTTGGCCCGAAGAACTCGGTCCAATTTCTAAGGATAGACATACGATGCTCAGTATTCTTTTTTTTTTTAATGGATTTACTATTAAAAAAATTACCTTGGAGTCTTGGTTGCTGCTTCTTTTCTGGATTTAACACCTCTTCTCATTGGCATGGCTTAGTAGTCTGGTAGTTCTTTGATATTGTGTTTTCTTAGGTAATTTGTTCTAAAATGGAGCATCTAACAATTATATGACAATGCACTGTGTCGATCCATCATCATTTTATGGAAACAAAAAATGAACTTCAGACAGTTTCAAACCAACTTTCAATTCTATTTGTAATGCAGATAGAACATAGCAATACCAAATCACAATGTTGCAACAAGATCGTCATTCTTGTTTCTAGACATGCAATTATTAATCTTTAATGATAACAACCCATAATGCAAGAAGTTTAATACTTCAAGGTTAATATGTTACAGTCATGCAAGAAGATTAATATGTTACAGTCATGGAAGAATGTATCAAGAACAAACTTACTCCCACAAGTTGCAATAAAATCTAATCTTCAACAAAGCATTTGCTGACAATTACTAGAAAATGATGGTTTTGCAACAATGGGGAATTGTTTGAAACCAATTCTCGCTTATGAAAATTTCCCTTTGCCTTTCTATTTTCCCACTCTTTTATCCCCTGTAGTTTCTCTTTCTGGTTACTTAGTCATTTTTTTCTGAAAATGTCTTGTTGTGCGGGTTGGCGGATTCACGCGTTTCGACTGAGCGCTTCCCCTTTGTCTAAATTTCACTTTCCATTGTTCTATGACCTACAAACAGCACTCCGGCTTCCACGATATGCAGATTTACTTCTAGACTCCCACATCATCCCCTCTTCTATGTTACACATTTTGCACTGGAATGTTCCAATATATACAATTTGATAGTCGGGGCCTTACGTCTCCTCAAGAACCCGTCACTCTATTTTGAAGCTCGTCCAACCGCTTTCCACACTTGACCATTTCTTGACATCTCTTTCGTGGATCTTCGAGTTCGCAGGTTCGGGAAATTTAAAATTTCTATTTGTTGTTTCATGTTCCCGCTACCTTCAGATTTCTTTCCAAGTATATGCAATATGCATACAACTTCTCCAGCAACATACAGAAAAGATCTTGCCAGGAAATGGATTATCTATTGTAAATTTGAATATATTGGACCTTCTTTTCCCTCAATGCACACGTTGGCTGAATCACGGGTTCACATTTGAGCTCATGCTTTTGTATTGCGACTCAAGTCAACCACTATCCATTTGATGCCTAGGCACTTTTCAGATTGCAAATTCCCGGGTAGGTGGGATCTATATTGCACTTCCATTGTTTTGTGGCCTGCAAACAACACCTAGACCTCCGTGATATACAAATTTATTGTCGCACTCCCACATCATACCCTCTTCCCTGATACATAGTTTTCACATGAAAGTTCTGAGACCTGCAATTTTACCTTCGAATCCTCACGTCTCCTAGGGAACTATTGTCACCTTGTTTTGAAGCCCCTAAGTCTGCTTTCCATATTTCGCCATTTCTTGGAATCTCTTTCGCGCCTCCAATTCCATACTTACCCGACTTTTTTCGCTTGTGGATTCCCAGACATGCGGACTACACTATCAGTGTTCCTTGACCTGCAAACAACCCCCCCGCTTCCACGATATACAAATTGACTTTCGAACTCCTACATCAGCCCTCTTTTGTGTTACATAGTATGCACTCAAAAGTTATGATCAATACAATTTGATCATCGGGCCCTCATGTCTCCTCAGGAACCCTTTCCATTCTATTTTGAAGTCCTTCTGACCGCTTTTCACAGCCATTTCTTGCAATCTCTTTCGTGAATCGTCGGGTTGGCGGGTTCAGACAATTTCCAATTCCTAGTCATTTTTTGTGCCCACCACCTTCGCACTTCTTTCCAAGTATATGCAATAAGTATATAACTTTTCCATAAAGATGCAGAAAAGATCTTTCCAGGAAATGAAATATCTATTACAGATGTGAATATATTATCCCTTCTTTTCTATCTTCTATACTTAACCAAATTCTCGTTTCTCTTTTCCCTTTACTTTATCTTTCTCGTCACTCGGTCATTTTTCTGAAAATGTCTAGCTGCGTGGGTTGGCGGACTTGTGGGTTCATGACTCCTACATCATCCCCTCTTCTGTGTTACACAATATGCACTCAAAATTTTCGATCAATACAATTTGACCTTCGGGCCCTCATGTCTCCTCGGGAACCCTTGCCAATCTCTTTTGAAGCCCATCCGATCGCTTTCCACAGCCATTTCTTGCAATCTCTTTCGCGGATCATTGGGTTGGCAGGTTCAAACAATTTCCAATTCCTAGTCATTGTTTTCTATGCCCACCACCTTCGCACTTCTTTCCAAGTATATGCAATAAGTATATAACTTCTCCAGAAACATGCAGAAAAGATCTTTCCAGGAAATGGAATATCTATTACAAATGTGAATATATTATCTCTTCATTTCCATCTTCTATACTTAACCAAATTCTCATTTCTATTTTCCCTGTACTTTATTGTTCTCGTCACTTAGTCGTTTTTCCGAAAATGTCTAGCTGCACGGGTTGGCAGACTTGCGGGTTCATGAATCCTACATCATCCCCTCTTCCATGTTACACAGTATGCACTCAAAAGTTTCGATCAATACAATTTGACTGTCGGGCCCTCATATCTCCTCGGGAACCCTTGTCAACCTATTTTGAAGCTCGTCCGACCGCTTTCCACGGCCATTTCTTGCAATCTCTTTCGCGGATCTTCGGGTTGGCGGGTTCAGACAATTTCTAATTCCTAGTCATTGTTTCTGTGTCTGCCACCTTCACACTTCTTTCCAAGTATATGAAATAAGTATATAACTTCTCCAAAAACATGCAGAAAAGATCTTGTGAGAAAATGTAATATCTATTACAGATGTGAATATATTAGCCCTTCTTCTTCGTCTTCTATACTTAACCAACTTATCGTTTCTCTTTTCCCTATACTTTATATTTCTTGTCACTTATTCATTTTCCGAAAATGTCTAGCTGCGTGGGTTGGCAGACTTGCAGGTTCACATTTGTACTCATGCTTTTATATCACGACTCCGACCGACCACATCTCCATTCCATACCCAACCACTTCTCCCACCACGGATTCCTGGGTAGGCAGGATTTAGATTGCACTTCTATTGTTCTGTGACCTGCAAATAGTACATTGACTTCCACGATATAAAAATTTACAACCGGACTCACATCATACCGTATTCCGTATTACAGTCTACCTATCATGCTCTCTTCTGTGGTACACATTTTGCACTGGAAACTTTTGAGACATACAATTTGACCGTCGGGTCCTCACGTCTTCTATGCAACTATTTTCAACCCATTTTGAAGCCCGTCTGTCCACTTTCCATACTTCTCCATTTCTTCAAATTTCTTTTGCACATGGTCGGGTTGGCAGGTTCAAGAAATATCCAATTCATAATCATTGTTTCCTGTGCCCGCACCCTTTGCAATTGACAATTAGCAAGTATATACAATATTTTATTTCTAAGTATGCAATTAGCAAGCGTTAATGTTAAACCAGGATTTGAGGATATCTCCCATTAATACACATAAAACCAAAAATTTTGGATGGTTATATTATCCCTTTCGAGTGTTAATTTCAAACATCATGGAATGTCATTTGTGCATCGTCGGGTTGGTCTGTTCATGAAATATTCAATCCTCAATTCTGAAAACGTGTCTGACCAACCGTTTTCATATTCCATACTTATCCACTTTCCCGAAATTTCGTAAATATACAAACCGACCGTTGAGCTGCCCCATCATGCTCTCTTTCATTTTACATGTTTTGCAGTCAAAAATTCTGATACATAAAATTTGACCATTGGACACTCACCTCTCCTGAGTATCCCCTGTAACCTTATTTTGACCGCTTTTCAGACCTTGCCATTCTTTCCTTTCTCTTCCCCATCTCTGTGACCTTCGCACTTGTCTATGATAAAAAAATGTTTATATATATATATATATATATATATATATATATATATATTGTTTCTAAATATGCAATTAGTGACCTTTAATTCTAACAACTCATCGTGCAGGAACCATATATATTATCATTGATGGGCCAAAGGGTCGAGGAGATCTCCTATTAATACTCATTAAACCAAGATTTGCGGAGGGTTATATTACACCTTCCGAGTGTTGATTTCAAAATCATGAAATGTCATTCGCACGTAGTCAGGTTGGCATGTTCACGAAACCTCCAATCCTTAATTTCTCTTCGTCGTACCCACCACCTTCGTACTTCTAAATATGCCATAAGTAATATTTAATGCTAACAATTCATCATGCAGCACCCATACAAATTGTCATTAATGAGTGAAAGGTTCGAGGAGCTTTCCCATTCATAAGAATTGAACCAACATTTGCGGAGAGTTATATTATCGCCTCCAAATGTTCATTTCAACCATCGTCTGGAGCAAACAAACATTCTCATAAACCTATGGAATCATCTCGACAACAGTTCTGTGGAGATACAGTGAAAATCTTTGGGAACGAGGACCTGAACTTCCAATGGTCTAGGGCATATTCTTATTACTCATCCCCTGCCACCCAGAATGAAGTAATTTGGACCTCTGGGATTGCTCATGCAGGCTGTGTCCCTGAATTTTTTGACTGTAAGAAGTTGGTCTCTTGGTGTGTTGATAAATTTATTTCAGACCAAAGAATTATTCCACTGCGGGACCGCTCTTCTATTTCTTTATCACCTCAGGTCTTCCGCCAGATGTTGCGATTGTCGGAGCCAACATTGACGTTCAAAGGAGAATATTGCAAGAAGTTCCTAATAAATCATAATAATAGGTTGGACCTCTTTCCCCAGTTCTTGGAAGACCCAATGGTAGTTCTTGAAGATATCACAAGCTTGCAAGTTAGTTCATTTAGAAATCCATTACAGGAAATTTCTTGGCTATTTACAAGAATAACAGGACAAGAGTCCACATCAACTATTTCCTGGATGGCTCTTTATATTTTGTATTTCACAGTCAAGGAACAAGCCAATTTTTATTGGGGCAAGCTAATTTCCCATGAAATCTATTCCCAATTGTCAAGATTCAAAAAGGTAAAGAGATTTTATATGTCATCCTACTTAGTTTTTGCGATAGCACATTGTTGCCAGTTTCCAAAACTATCTCTCTCCAAGAAGGTCAACTGGGAATTCGACCCAGTAACGCTCTGGTACCAAGCCTTGTGGAAGCACAATGCCTCCCACTATTTTTATGAGGTTTTTAATGGCTTTGTATCTGATTTCAAAGTTTTGTTATTAGGAGAAGATGCTCCCCGTATATTTGACCAGGCAACCAAGTTTTTGGACAGGAAGAGGGCACTTGAACATATGGATAATTACACTGTGATAAGGATTTTTGGCTCCAGGGAAAAACCTTCTCTCCTTCCATGTCACATTACAAACAGAATGTTTGTTATAGAAGTAGCAAGGCAATACAACTATTGGTTGCATCTATTCCAAGAGAAGAGAAAAAAATCGTTCACTCCTCTTCCTTGGAAAGTCGAGGACTTCATGTTGAAAAACGTTAACAAAATTGATGAAATCGCAACCCATTTTAGAAACTTGAACCTAAGATATGTTGAAATCCTAAGAGGGTTCGACCCCAATAAAAAAAATTTACAACATTTACAAACACTTGGCTTCGACAATTCTTTTTTCAAAAAACACCTGCCCAAAAATAGAGACACTGATGACAATGCTCTTTTTTTTTTATGCTAGCAACCTAGACACACTGCAAAGCACCACTGAATTGTACAAGCAACAGGGAAAAGGCCCCATTGAGAAGAGTGTTCAATCGACGGATAACACTCCCAATAGTACAACATTCTGGAGCATCGCTCCAATGACCCACCACAGCAACAGAACAACTCAAAGTTCTTCAAACGAAGGAGGAGATAACAACTCTCCTCACGCTAAAATTGATAGTTCTCACAAGCTTCCAGTTGACAAGAAGAGAGAAAAAAATGTGGGACAAGCGGAACAACTCGAAATTGAGAGTGAGAACATGGAACTTGAGCCTCATCTGGATAGCGCATTCTTCCACCTTGATCAACCCAAAGACGCGATCCATCATAGTCATCCAATGGAAATATCTAATATCAAAAATTTTGACGAAGATGAATCCTTTGTGTTCCAGAGCACTTTTTTTGACACCCAATCCAAAAAATTAATTATTGAAAAAAAAGATGTAAAAAATAAGAAAGGAAAATCTTGTTCAAAGGTTAACCTTGCAAAAATGCAGTCATCCCAAATCTTTCGACTTCACATAGAGATTGGATATGATCTTGACGATTCCATTTGAGGCATTGAGGCCGAAAATGCCAAACTAAAGGGTTGGGTCAAGGAATTGGAAGAAACTTTGATTCATATGCCATTGCTTGACAATCCTTTGGCAATAGCCATGCCTGCCACCCCTACAACCAAGTTAAAAGGATCATCCCGCCTCCTCGCATCGTGTAGAGGATATGTGGAGAATAATATCAAGAAAAGAATAGAACCGATTACTAATGCGGGGGAAACATCACAAACCATGACTTCCCTTAGAACGAGGGCACATAATTTGCTCAAACATTTGCAGGCGGATTTAAAAGATGAGGAACATTTCTATTTAGATAGGGTCCTTCCTTTTGGAACCATTGTCAACAAAATGAAAGAAACGAGAAGAAGACAACAAGATATCCCATCCAAAAACTAGATCGATCAATTAAATGCATGCTAGAAAGAAAAGTGAAGAACATGCATCTCATTGTCTAGTCATGTGAACAAGCCATATCAAAGAAAGAAAAATTATTCACAAATCTTACCAGAATAGACTTATCCGGAAGGACCAACGACTTCCAAGACCCCAACTTAATCGTCAACTCCTTGCCCTTAACTAAGCAAGCCTTCAATAAACAGGTTGATATTTTTAAGGCGTTGTCTTTGGAAAAGTTTTACAACATCCTTGGATATGGTCAAGATGATGTCGAGAACTGGCTAGTCGACTATTTGGTACAGAAAGAGGAAATTGATCAGGCTCTCCATAATCTTTCTATCGACTTCAGGTAATTAGAAAATGAATTTTTCAACATAAAAATCTGGAATGAGATCGACGTCGCCCCAATGAGAAGCTACATTGAAGAATGGCTGGAAAGGGAATTGAAGCAGGCTACCGATGAAAGGCAACAGGTAGTTTCCACGATTCCAGTAGTCGTCGATGACATCAATGAAAAGGAATCATCAAGAAAATAGCAAAAGGGCTCATATGTACCATCACTGTAAGCCTATATTGATCACATCCTGCTTTGTTTATCAACCCAGTTATTCCACTTTCTTAAACAAAAATGTCTAGCCAAAGACTGATACCTTTCAACTTATTCTTTTCAGGTATTAGACTATACCGTCACCCACTTCTTCTTTCTATAGTCCTATTTCTAGTACATATTTCTCTTATGGTCTGCGGGAGCCCTAATCCTAGTCTATATGACAAACACATTTAAATTTCTAGGAATATGTAACAGACAATATTATTCTTTTATATATTTAAAAAAAAAAAAAAAATTATCTCCTTTTATATTTATGTCCTCATAAATTTTTATCTTCCACTACGCTTATGGTCCGCGGAAGCCCCAATCCCAGTCTATATGACAAATGCATTTAAATTTGCAGGAATATGTAACTTTTTTTATATATTTCAAATTAAACTTTTTTTTATCTCCTTTTATATTTATGTCATCATAAATTTTTATCTTCCACTATTATGAATGTCAAGAAATTGTATTTATTTAATTTGAATATAACTTTTTTTTCCTGCCACATATACAGACAAAATACACAAAAAATTTCAACATAGCAAAATAGATTATATACTTTCAAAAAATAAATGGGACTCTATAGGCCACATGCCATTTACTGCATGGATACCACATGTGCTTCATGATGCTTTCCACATCTCCGCTACAGTTTCCATCTGCCTTCGCAACTTTTTTCCATGCCTGTGCATTTATTCCCAATTCAACCCAGCAGGGACTATGCTGCCACGTAGCACTTGTTAACATTGATTTTATAAATAGATTTGAGGAAGTACATACGTAATGTTAACAACAATATCTAGAAAAAATAAAAATATAATTATGAAAATAACTTTAAGAAGTTAAAGAGCATATTGATAATATTCTAATAGAGGAAAATCTTAGCTATACATACCTATTATATTTTTGGTCAATGTCTAGTTCACTATGTAGAATAATTTAAGAACATTTTTTTGGTCAATGTCTAGTTCACTATGTAGAATAATTTAAGAACATGAACAATAGACAAAAATCTATAGAGTTAACAATTTGTGAGATAATAAGAGAACGAACACTTTGGAAGGGCAAAATTTTGTAAAACTAATTGGAAATTCATAGTGTAAAACTCGAGAAACTAAGACAAAGAAAGAGAATCGCACATAGAAACACAATTGTTTGGAAATTAGGTCAAACCACCAATTGGAAATTTACATCAAGCCACATATATAATCAAGGATATTGAGAAGCAAGTGGAGCTAGTCCTTTCTACAATAATTGGACTTAACAATGAATCTTTCCTAAGGTCCAAGGAGATGGTAGATTAGACAATATTTCTTAGAATAATCTTGAATAAAATCTAATGTAGATGGTACCATCCATCTTTGGTACAAATGTTCAGACTCTGATCTTGTTTGTAGTTGGTGTTCCACTTGACCTGTCTATTACCATTGTTGAAAACTAACATACTACTTCATTAGCATCATCATTCACATAAAAACCTTCCACTTCAACATCAACTCTAATGTAAGCTTTAGTGCAAACAACCAATAATTCCAAGAAAATGCACATTAATTTTTTTATAAATAATTTATTATCATTAAATATAAGACTTGTTTATATATTCCACCTATTAGATATTTATGTAAAAAAATTAAGGTTTTTGTGTTCCTCTTCTTTGGGACAAAGAAGGCATTAAGGTTGGAGGAGATGTTGTATGTAGCAATCTTGCTAGATTACCTTGATTGAATGACTCTTTAGGTTGACCTTATTTTATATATATTCCTTGTTCAATGTTAGATTGACAAACATACTTGTAAGTCAGTTTTAGTTGCAAGTTGACAACACATTGATGTAAATCAATTTTGCAAGTATGGTAACAAAAAAAAATATTCAATGTTAGTCAGTTGATTGACTCTACCCAAGGGTTGAACCAATAGTCGTTATCTATTTCTTATCAATTTGACCTACTATATATACTAGACAACATATTGGTGTAACATTAGAGAGATTGGTTTTATTGGGCCTTTGTGAAATGTTGATCCTTTTATTGCCACATTGATAACTCTTTATTTATCATTGATGTTCTTGTATATGTGATGTATACCTATTAGTGTATTTTCTTATGAATCTCTCTTTGTATATGCATTTGACTAAGATTGCAGCATGTAATATAAAGCTTAATAAGCATTGTTCTTCTACCTAGAATACAACATATGGACTCTCCACTTGTGTTGATTTGAATATCTTACCCCCATGAGTTCACAAAATATGCTTATCATAATGGGATGGATTGGTTAGATCCACACTGTGCTAAAGTTGACCATTACAATAAGAATCTTGATTGCATTGACATTGAAGTGAATGTACAAGTGGTTTAAAGCATTTCGAGACCAATAATCATAAAACAAGTCTCTATGATACAAGTGATGATGTACTTTAGAAAGAGATTTTTATTTTTTGGAGTACACATGATTGATCCATCCAAGAATAAAGGACCAAAGCTTGAAGACTTTTTGATATTGGAGGAATTTGGTGATGTGTTTCTAGATGAGTTGTCAATACTCTCTCCTAAGAGGAAAATGGATTTCTTGATAGACCTTGTCTTCAGAGCTAAGCTTGCATCCAAAGCTCCATACTAGGTAAACACTTTTGAGTTGTTAGAGATAAAGTGCAGTTATAAGAATTACTTGATTAAGAATATATTTGGGCTAGTGTTTCACCATGGGGAGCTCTAACTCTTACATTATGAAGAATAAGGATGGCACACTTAGGTTTTGTATCAA
>ML777341.1:908183-929875 GCA_009831015.1 Picea engelmannii | reverse complement strand
ATAGATAATCAATTTCATATATAATATCAATTATTTTAATTATTACATAGATAATCAATTTCATATATAATATATGCATGTGTATCACATTTATATTATTATTATTACACACATCTTGAATCATATCTAGAAATTGAATAAATCATTTATTTTAATCATTACAAAAATTCAATACATAATTCGAATCAATTTCATATATAATATATACATTTATATTACATAATGCAAATTATATTATTATTATTATTATGAATACATGCAGTTAACAAGAGATGAATTCCGTGGAGTTAAGAGATGAATTCGGTGGAGTTTTCCAAAAATGTCAGTGTTGCCTAATTATTGTTAATGAAATAATTAAGCTTCTCGATGTTAACCTATGAACAACACAATTTCACAATTCTCCAACTTTGACCTATGTAATAATCTATTTAATATTAATATGTGGATTATTTTAATAGCTTTTCATATATATGGGAAAAAGAGGGTTGTTATAGATGGGAAAAAGACAAGAATCTATTGAGGATATGCCTTTTGTGTGGAAAACATTGACTACGAATGGGTTAGAATTTATCCTATTCATACTTCCTTATCAAATTATTATAGGGGTATTTATCCTTCTAATAGCATAAACAATATAATTAACATTTTATAACTTTTTTTTATAAATAAATTATATTTTATAATAATTTAATTTAAATGTTATTGTTTACCATAGAGTTGATGTCGAATTTGATTTGAGTCCAATCTTGCATCAATCATTGAATTCCTTGTGTCAATTTTGTCGAAGCTCTTGTGTTAACCTTGTCGAGTGCTTGTTGATCGTTGATTGACCCACTCATTGACCTCCCTACCAACTCATGTGGGTAATTTTCTTCCCCAAAGGCCCCCAAGCCAAAATGGGTTGTATTGAGAATACCTCTAGCAAACAATTGAAGATGGAAGCTTGCAAGCTTTTGAAGGATCCCCACTTCTCTACCACCTTCAATTACCAAACTATCAATAATATGAATCACTAGTCACATTGTCATTATGACGACCATCCAACATTAGGGTGAAAAAAATGGTCTCCCATCATCCAAAAGCCTTGTTTTTATAGTATTTGAGTCTTATGTCACATGTCCCACCCGCACAAAATTACAATTTACTAATTATCTAAATGATTAATATTCATCTTTACATGTGTCAATCACATGCACAAGTGCACATGTAATTACCATTTAAAATTTTATAAATAAATAATTTTACTCACCCATCCTTCCTTGACTCCAAAATTTACTCCCAAGAATTTCCTAGATCTTCTTCAAGTTTCCTATTTTTGTGTTGCATGTGTAGTTACATGTCCTTGTTATTTACTACCTCTCTTTACTTTAACTCTAGCCTACCTTTTTTGTAGCTCACAATTCAAATTGAGTTAGGATTCTCATTCATAATTATTCTCCATGAGGGTGCTCTTGAATTGAATTCTCTCTAATAATTAATTGGTTTAAATTAATATCATACACAACTTCATAACCTATGTCTTCTTCTTAATATTTTTATTTCAATTTGAACTTTATTATGTATGAATATCGAGGATCAAAATATATTATACTAAATTATTATCTTCCCCTAAAATGAAATTCATAGTATCAATTATCTGTGTACATTTTATTTTTGAAAAATTCACTTTCCAATTTAATATCCATTGACTACTTTTAGTAAATATACCAAGGGTACCATTACATCATTCCCTTTCGGACTTACTTACTGTATTCCAAGGGTTCCATGAGTGCATGCCCTTCAAGTATCTGAATTTTGATTGATTGGGAATGGTGCAACAATGGAGAAAATATTAACTCAAATATGTTTCCCTTATTTAAGATTAATGGTTAATGAATAATAAGGATTTCACCTTATTGTGCACACCTCAGTTGATCCTCGTGAGTGACTGAATTTGTGGCCTACCCTCACAACATCATGCAACCTCTAAGTAAAAGTGTCCTACACTTTTCATCTATAGCCATGAAAGGAGTGCTAGTAGGTGGAAACAGTGATGTTGTTCCACCTCTCTTGATGGTACTGGGTATAGATCCATAAAACATCATTACCCATGTGTGGATCAATCAACAAGGATGTTCCCTATGATTGCATTCACTACATCATTTTGTTAGTAATTTCATAATTCATATCAAATATACAAGACATATTCACAAAATAATTACTATTTCTTGACTCAATTCGGAGTCCAAAATATTGTCGATGAAATTTTGCATCAATGTGCCCTTATAATTTCTTGTCACATTAGGCAAACTATTAGTAATGTCTAGAGTTTAATATGTCCATATCTCATTTAAAATCATCAAGGGAATACAAATCGTTGTCATTTAAAATCATCAAGAGAATAAAAACCGTTGTCATTCAAATCATTAGATTAATGTGTAACTAATTCATTTAATCATTCATAATTAAAATTCAATTTTCATCATCATAATAATAGTCAATAACCCTATCATATGTGAACAAATTCCCTCAAATAATAAGCCTCGTATGTCTTAGTAATCAAATAAAATGGGGCACAACATATGCCCCCTCATAAAATAAACTTTGTCCCGAAGTTTCAAAATAGATAAGGAAATTATTGGCACGTCTCAATTGTGTCCTCCCAAGTAGCAGAATTGGGATAGATATCCCACTAGACCTTTACCTGGTCTACCAAACCATGTCGAAGCTATCAAGTGCGTTGGTCCAAAATTTGGATCAGATTGTCCATCAAGGCCCCCTCATCTGACATCTCCAAATATCTTAGATCAATAACATGTTAAGGATTAGAAATAAAATGACATAAAAATAAAACATGAAAAACATCATGCATACATTCTAAATATGCAGGTAAAGAAAGACAATGTGCAATAGGTCCTTTTTTCTCTAAGATCTCAAAAGGTCCAACATATCGTGGTGATAAATTTGATCCCTTCCAATACTTAATCAAACTCTTTTTCACCCTAACCCACAAAAATAATTTATCCTCGATCTCATAACTTCGATCAATCCTATGTGCATCCACATAATTTTTTTGTATTTCATGTACTTCATTTAATATGTATTTAATTGTTTTCATCTTCTCCTCCATTTCTTGAATTACTTTTGGTCCCACCAAATCTCTATCCTCTAGTCTATTCCAACTAAGAAGTGTTTTATAGGGTCTTACATACAAGAACTCAAATGGTGTCATTTTTATAGAAATTTGATAACTGTTATTATAAGGAAATTAGACAAGTGGTAGAAGTTCCTCCCATCGCTTTTATTGATCCATAACGTACATTATTTGCATGTCTTCTAAAATTTGATTAATTATTTTAGTTTGACTGTTATTCTCTGGGTAATATGTCATACTAAAATTTAGTTGTGTTCCCAGTGCTTCCTAGAAACTCTTCCAAAACTTTCCTGTAAACATTGCTCCTCTGTCTGGAAATATCTTTTTCGGAACACCATGTAACCTTACTATCTCATTAATAAATACCCTTGCAATCAATGGAGCTTGATATGTAGTCTTTACTGAAAAAAAGTGTACACTTTTTGTCAAAGTGTCTACTATAACGAATATTGAGTCATGTCTCCTTGATTTCATCGGTAATCCAACTAGAAAATCCATCGAAATCACCTCTCATTTCAATTTTGGTATCACGTGTGGTTGTAACAATCCTACTGGGTGTCGATGTTCATCCTTTACTTGTTGAAATTCAAGACATATTACTAGAAAATCAATTATGTCTTTCTTCATTCCTTTCCAGAAGAATAATGGATTCAAATATACATTCATCTCTTTTGACTCATGGATGAGCCATATACACTGCTCTATGAGTTTCCCTTAAGATCAAATTATGTACTTCTTCATTTATTGGTACATATATTCTTCCATAAAATAGTAATAAACCATTGTCATCCAAAGCATATCCATCAAACTTTGGAATTCTCATTACTTCATTCTCAAGGTATGATTTGACTTCCTTATACTATTCATCTTCTAATTGCAATTTTTAAATCTTTTCTCTCAAATTTATCTTTAATGGTATAACTGATAAATTACACAGTCTGCGACTTAAAGCATTTGCAACTCTGTTTTGTATTCCATTAATGTATGTTATCTCAAAATCATATTCACTTAATAACTCTAACCATCTTCTTTGTCTATCATTCAAGTTGCTCTGAGTAAAAATATGTTGTAATCCATGATAATATGTCTTTAATTCAAACTTTCTTCCAACAAGATAGTGCCTCCATATTCTCAATGTGTGCACTATCGCTGCAAGTTCCAAATCATGTGTTGCATAGTTCTTCTCATGGATTCAAAATTATATTGAAGCATAGGCTATAACCCTACCTTCTTGCATAAGAAATATACCCAATCCTTCCTTTAATGCATATATGCATACTAAAAATTCTTAATCCATATCAGGTACCTTCAAAATAGGAGTCGTTGTTAACAATACTTTTAATTTCTGAAATGCTTCTTCACATTTTTCTATCCATATGAATTTCTTATTTTTCTTTTGCAATTATGTTATAGGGTTTGTGATCTTTGAAAATACTTCTACAAATATTTGATAATAACCTACTAATCCCATGAAACTACGTACTTCATGTACGTTTGTAGGTGTTAGTCATTCCATGACTGCCTCATTTTTTTCCATATCAACTATGATTCCTTCTCCTAAGATAATATGTTCTAAATAATGAGTATTAGATTCATAGAATAAACATTTAGATAACTTTATGTATAACTTGTTTTCTCTAAGACATTGTAAAACTTGTCGTAAGTATTCATCATGCTCTTCTAGTGTATGTGAATAAATAAAAATATCATTTATAAATAATTGTACAAACTTATCCATATATTCTTTGAATACTCCATTCATCAAACTCATGAATGCTCATGGAGAATTTATTAATCTCAAGGGTAATTGTTAGGTCGTTGGAGAACCCTTGGTTGGATGGAAGAATTATCCAACATTCCCAATGACTTGCAACACCACGGTTTTTCAACTCGACTGGTCCAAAAAGGATCCAGAGAAGGCTAAGAACAACTCAGAACTCGCAGAGGCAACTTAGGATGCTCAAAATGGCTTCAACAAACAGAGAAAGGGAAAAAATTCAAAGTTCCCAAAACTCAGTGAAAATGACATTATCGCGAAGAGTGCATCGCAAGACTTTTAATGGCGCAAACGACTAGGCAAACGGACTTACGGATCGAAAGATATTCATGGTCAATTTTTTGGTCAACCTAGCCCAGTCAACACCAGTACAGATGATGTCATTGTCCATACAACATATGTGGAAAGAAAAGAGGGCGGCATGTGTCATGATGATGTCATCATGATGACATGGCAGCACTAGAGGTTTCCACGCATCACTCGTTTTTGGATTTTTTAGGTCGACATGTGGACCAATGAAAAAGTGCCAGGTGGTCTTCTGTACAGGACACATGGCATCCATACAATACATGGCATCCATACAACATGTGGCAGGATTATGTGGAAGATAGGTGACATGGTAGGATGACTATACAAAGAGGTGACGTGGGCCAATTATTGGCTTCCACGTGGCCCAATGACACCCAACAACTGAATTATTAAAAAACATATATAATATATACCGCCAAATCTGGCAGAGGTTCCGCCAGATTGGCGGTATATTCCACCGGTCCGCTATAATGGCCACCCGCCAAAAGAACTATTATAACTACAATACTAAAAGGGGAGGCCTGCGGGTTCGACCTTGGGAACTCCTCCAACCAACGCCTTAATATAGAATATGCTTGTTGTTAGACCAATGGTCTCATTATTACACACCCGCCCGCATTTTATTATAAAAAGGGGCTTCTTCTAGTGTATGGGAGGAGGAGAGAACAAGGCATGGCCGTATGAACAAGGCACGAATTCTGATAATTTTTCCATTAATTAATTGCAGAGGCAAGCACGAAAACTGAGACAAGATTTATCTTAGGCCTGGAAGTGCCAGACTCGGATTGAGGTGTGGAGACAGTCATTTTTAGGTAATTCGACGCCATGAACGTACTGGTGATATTTGTTTTCTAATATGAGGAAATATTTTGTATCTTAACTCTAGAATGAGGTATACTTATGTATTTTTCCCAATTCTTTTGTGAAGTTAATAAAAAGGCCTACCCATTTGAGAGAAGGAGCCGGATACATAGTCCACCAAGGACGAACTCCGTTATCAGTTTATTTGTGTTTACATTTGATGCTTATGACTCTTTATTTTTTATCTTTTCCTTATTTATGGTTCACTTTAGTTTATTCTCATTTAATACGATTCTTTAATAGGTCACCGGATGAAAAGATCATGGATCATGTTGGTATCAGAGAAGTCGTCTTTGACTTGAATTGTTGAGTGTGAATGCTTACTAGGGACAAACATAAGCAAGGTGAAGTAACTCTTAAGACTTCTAATCCCGAAGTTGGTCGTGCAGCCCAAAGGAAGAAAATGGTAGAAGAAGGAAAGCATGATGAATAGGAGAAAAACTTCTAGATGGTATTTTATCTCATGTCAAAAATGGCCAAACAAATGTATGGAGATTACGAGAAGAGGATGAAGAAGAAAGGGAGGAAAAAGGAAGCACATGTAGATGATGATGCTTTAGTAAACCAAGGGGCTGGAGGAGATCCTCTTGAGCCTCCATCTTCACCTTCAAGTTCGAGTTCTTCTTCCTATGAGAATTCTCATCATTCTCATCATTCTAGCCATAAAGACTCTTTTAAGAAACCATTATTAAAGCTTGATGTAAAATTTTATTTACCTATGTTTAATGGAGATGTTAATCATGAAAATCTAGATAATTGGATCTGACAGGTGGAAGTATATTGTCGTGTTCATCATATTGATGAAGAGAAAGTTAAAGTGCAACTAGCTTCTCTTTGGTTGGAAGGCACCGCTCTCGTACGGTGGGAGAGCAAGCTTTAGGACATAAGTAAGTGTGGTAATATTCTTTCCTCATGGTCAGAATTTAAATTAGAGATAAGGGAGCAGTTCTATCCATTAGGGTATTTACATAAAGAAATTATGGAATGGAAAACTTTAAGGCAAAGTAAAGGTCAAACTGTACAAAGTTTCACAAAAGAATTTAGGAAGAAATCTCTTGCATTGAACATTCCTTTGGACTCTTATGAAAATTTAATGAAGTATATTGGTGCACTTCACAGTTATATTTTTCATACTTTTATCTTTTTTAAACCCACTAGTCTTGACGAAGTTTGTGTGCAAGCCACTCACCTTGAGAACAGGGGAAAGCATGTTCGAGAAGATCCCACGAAGAAACCTTCCAATCTCTCACACAAACATTTCAAGAAGTTTAAAAGGAAGGACAAGAAGACCGCCATAGTGACAAGAGAAAGAGGAAATCCATCTTGCACTCATTGCAAGAAAAGTGGTCACGATGATGAACATTGTTATAAACTGCATCCAGAGAAGAGACCGAAACAGTTCAGTGGAAAGGGGAAGACAAAAACCATTGCTATAGTGCAACACGATCTTGGTTCCGATTCAGGAGATGAAGGAATGATCACAGTGGTTGGAGTACAAGGTAAAGATTCTCTTCTTGCTAGTCCAAGTTCCAATGATGAATCTCATGTTGATGAACGAAAGAGGAATGCATTATTTCATATAAGAGTTGTATCTAAACATACTAAGATAGATACATTATTTGATTCGGGTTCCCAAGTAAACTTAATATCTGAAGCACTTGTCAAGAAGACGGGTCTTGAAAAGAAACCACATCTGAAGCCTTATCCTCTTGGTTGGGTATGTGATAAAGAAAAAATCAATTTCACCAAACAATGTAGGGTCAAATTTGTTATTGCTTCAAAGTTGATTGATGAAGTGGATTTGGATGTTGTACCGCTTGATATATGTGGCATAGTGTTGGGAAGTCTGTATCTTTATGATAGAAAATTAATCTTCTTTCATCATGAGAAAAAATACCACCTTACTAAGGGGGGAGTGGAATATATTGTTAGATCTCACAATATGAGGGTAAATACAACACTTGTTAGTGCAGGACAAATGAAAAGACTGATAAACACTAATAAGAGATATGTACTCATGGTCATCAGAGATAAAGATGCCGGGACATCCGACACTTTCCAAGGGTGTGATCCATCTCATAAAAAGGAATTAATTGATATTGTTTCTAAGTATGATGATATTTTTCAAGAACTAGATGGATTACCTCCTAAGAGGGAAATCCAACATGAGATACATCTTCAACAGGATTCTCTTCTCCCTAATGTGTGCATGTACATGATGTCAGTTGTGGAGATGACAGAGATCAAGAAGTAGGTACGAGGCTTATTGGATCAAGGGGTCATCAGGCCCAGTTCATATCCTTGTGGTTCTTCGATCATGATGGTGCCAAAGAAGGATGGCACATGGCGAATGTGTGTCTTTTACCGAGCTTTAAATAAAATCATGGCGAAAAATTGATACCCTCTTCCTCGCATAGATGATTTACTTGATCAATTGAAGAATGTTTTTTATTTCACTAAGTTGGATTTGCGCAGTGGGTATCATCAAGTCAAGGTTGCAGAACAAGATGCATGGAAGACTGCCTTTAAAACAAAACAGAGATTGTTTGAGTGGTTAGTTATGTCATATGGGCTTTGTAATTCTCCAACAACTTTCATGCATGTGATGAATAATGCATTCAGGCCTTTCCTAGATGACTTTGTGATTTTGTATTTAGATGAAATTCTTATTTTTAGTAGGACTTGGGATGAGTATGCGAGGCATGTAAAGAAAGTATTGGATACTTTTCAAAGGGAAAAATTGTATGTAAAATTGTCTAAATGTGAATTTGGCAAGACTGCACTTGTGTACTTGGGTCATATTTTAGGAGGAGGACAATTGAAAATTGATCCTTCCAAAATTGATGTAATTGTAAAATGGCCTGAGCCAAAGTGTGTAACCAAAGTCTGAATCTTCTTAGGTGCAGTCCAGTATTAGAGGATATTCATTCCCAACTTCTCCTTTATAGCAACTCCTTTGCATGCCTTAACCAGTGTAAAGAAAACTTTTCAGTGGGAAGGAAAGCAACAAAAATCTTTCAACATTTTGAAGGAGAAGATCAGTATTGCACCAGTATTATCACTGTTGAATCTTCAACAACCTTTTAAGATCGAGACAGATGCTAGCAGATATGCCATGGGTGCAATATTGATGCAATATCGTAAGCCTATATGTTATCACTCTGAAACTTTTAACCAAGTTGTTGTTAACTATCCTACATATGATACAGAGTTATATGCATTAGTCCATAGCGTAAAGAAATGGAAGAACTACTTGTTATGGAAGGAAACAATCATACATAGAGATCACCAACCCTTACAGTATCTTCAAGCATAGACCAAATTGCAACAATCTCGAAAATACAGGTGGATGGGTTTTCTACACCAATTTCATTTGGTAATCAAGTACAAAAAGGGTACAAGTAACAAGGTAGTTGATATGCTTTCTAGACCTCCTATTGTTGCTTCTATTATTTTGAAGAATGCTTATTTATCTCATGATAGATATGTAGAAAAATATGCCATAGATGAAGATTTTAAAGAAGTATATGTGAAGCTAACCCTTGGAGCACAGGTAGAGAACTATTGTCTACAGGGAAAACTACTCTACCATCTTGGAAAGATATGTATTCCTACAAGTGAACAAGTCCATGTAATACGAGAATCTCACACTTCTCTTGTGTTTGGGCATTTTGGAATAGGAAAAATTACAGCTCATGTGTAGAGGTTTTGTTACTGGCCTCAAATGAAAGAAATTTTAACTAAATATGTAAATGGGTGTGTGATGTGTTCTACTTGTAAGCCCACTAATAGAAAATTGGGGCTATACTCACCACTTCATGTTCCATCCCATCCATGGGAAATCATTTCCATGGATTTTGTAGGGGGTTTACCAATGACCAAAGGGGTTCATGAATATTTGTATGTTGTAGTGGATAGGTTCAGCAAGATGTGTATCTTGATGCCATGTAAAAAGAAGATCGTTGTTGTGTAGAATGCTAATCTCTTCTTTCAATATGTTTGGGTTCACTTTGGGTTACCCACTTCCATTGTGTCGGATCGAGATACTCGATTCCTTGGGGATTTTTGGACTAGCTTGTGGAGAATGATGGATACCAAATTGAAGAGGAGCATTTTTTTCCATCCAAAGACCGACTGATAGATAGAAGTGGTAAATAGAACAATGGTACTTTTTCTTCAAGGCTACTGCAGCAAGCATCCCAATTTGTGGGATGAATAGATACCCTATGTACAACATGCTTACAACTGAGCTTTACATTCATCCACTAATATTTCACCTTTTGAGACATGTTTTGGGTACCTACCTAGGGTTCCTTTGGACTTGATGTATGGGAGAGATGTCGATGTGAATGAAGAATGAATAGAGTACAGAGCCCGCAATTTCATCCATAGGATCTAATAGATACACCAGGAAGTCAAGGAACAGTTGGACAAAATTCAAGCACAGTATAAAGCTCGACATGACAAGCACAGGGTTGATCATTAGTTCCTAGTTGGAGACCGGGTATGGATTTACATCAGTAAGGAGAGCTTGAAGGGTGAAGGAAATAAAATCAAGTACATTCATTATGGACCCTTCACTATCTTGGAGAAAAGTGGTACTAATTCTTTTCGTCTGGATATTCCACCTTGTATGCAGATTTACTCTGTTGTGAACGTGGAGAACTTGAAAATTTTTTAGCCTCCCATGATCATGGATCGGGATGAGGAAGTTTCAATACCTTCAGTTGATGAGTTTGCACCTAAGTACTTGGATGAGTTACAGGAAGATATCATCCTAGAAAGAAGGACGAGGACTTCACGCAGGGGTGATGTTAATTATCTTCAAGTAGGATTAAAGGGCACACATCCAAGCAAGGCAAAGTGGATTGAAAAAGACAAATTGAGGGAAATTTTCCCTCACTTACTTGTTGATTGATGAAAGATTTTGGTGGTCCAAAAAGATCTGAGTGGGAAGACGTGATCCAAAAAGGATCCAGAGAAGGCTAAGAACAACTCAGAACTCCCAGAGGCAACTCAAGACGCTCAAAATGGCTTCAGCAAACAAAGAAAGGGAAAAAATCCAAATTTCCCAAAACTCAGTGAAAATGACATTATCGTGAAGAGCACATCGCAAGCTTTCTAATGGAACAAACGTCTCATCAAATGGAGTTACGAATCGAAAGATATTCATGGTCAAAGTTTTGGTCAGCCTAGCCCAGTCAGCAGGGATGAGTCCATACCCTTATGGACTCATACCAGTACGGATGATGTCATCATCTGTATAGCATACGTGGCAAGCACAGAGGGTGACACATGTCATGATGATGTCAGCAAGATGATGTGGTAGCACCAGAGGCTGCCATGTGTCACTTGTTTTTATACTTTTCAAGACGACATGTGGACCAATGAAAAAGTGCCACGTGGAAGTCTATACAAGACACGTGGCATCTGTACAATACGTGGCAGGATAACATGGCATCCGTACAACATGTGGTTGGATGACGTGGGAGACAGGTGACGTGGCAGGGTGACTATACAAAGAGGTGACGTGGCCCAATGATTGGCTTCCATGTGGCCTAGTCATGGGATGCCACATGGCAGTGGGAAAATGTCCAATGATGCCCAGCAATGGAATTATTAATATATATATATATATATATATATATATATATATATCGCCAAATCTAGCGGCGGTTTCACCAGATTGGCGACATATTCCATTGGTCTGCTATAATAGCCACCCGTCAAAAGAGATGTTATAACTACAATACTAAAAGGGGAGGTCGCGGGTTCGACCCTAAGACCTCCTCCAACCAACACCTTAATATAGCATTTTCCTGTTGTTAGACCAACGATCTCATTATTACACAACCGCCCACATTTTATTATAAAAAGGGGCTTATGCTAGTGTACGGAAGGAGGAGAGACCAAGGTGTAGTCGTACAGACAAGGCACAGATTTCAAGAATTTTTCCATTAATTAATTGCAGAGGCAGGCACAAAAATCGAGACAAGAGTTATCTTAGGCCCGAAAGTGCGAGACTCAGATCAAGGCATGGAGACAGTCATTTTTAGATAATTTGACGCCACTAATGCAATGGTGATGTTTGTTTTCTGATATGAGCAAGGCTTTTGTAGTTTAACTCCAAAATGAGGTATACTTATGTATTTTTCCCAATTCTTTTGTGGAGTTAGTAAAAGGCCTAACCTTTTGAGAGCAGGACCTGGAGACGTAGTCCACCAAGGACAAACTCCGTTATCAAGTTCTTTGTGTTTACATTTGATGCTTATGACTCTTTCTTTTTGAGATTTTCCTTCTTTATGGTGCACTTTAGTTTATGCTCATTTAATTCAATTCTTTAATAAGTCACCGGATGAAAATATCTTGGATCATCGATGGTAATGCCACATTGGTTTACTTGGCCCGAACTACGCATTATGAGAGAAAATTTTAGGGGCTAAATTTCGCCCATGGAATAATTTTCCATGCTTTTTCCCAAAAAAAAATTCACCATTGTAAAAATGATTCTCCCAAATTCTATAAGATAAAATCATTTTACCTTAAAAATCACCAAAATTTTATACAAACTATATAAAATCCTTAGAAATTTGAATATTTTTGCAAAAATATCGCCAAACATTTTCTAGTTGGCATATTAAAGACTTGTAAGATTTGCCAAGGTTTCTACATATTAAAATAAATTTCCATCCAAATTATCCATGTGCCTTACTCTTCATTTCATTTATTACTTAATAGATATGTTTGTTTCCTATACTTAGAACATTCATTAATTAAAAAAATCCATCCACGGTAACAATGAAATGCAAGTGGGTGGCCAAACTGGCCTAACACCCAAATTATTATAAAAAAAGCAGAAGTGTGTCGAGTCTTAAACTCGTGCCACACCAAAGATACAATTACAAAGAGATTTCGATCAAGCTTACACAAGAACCTATGCGAAAAATACAACATACTTTGTTCTATCTTCTTGCAACCTTCTTCATTACTGCAAACACAAAGCTGGCTGAACTCTTCACCTTCGTTCTTCATCCCTGAGATACTCTCTGTCTTTTCCTCAGAATAGTGCGACCTATAATCCCCACACTTAGACAATTTCATAGCACTTTTTTCTCTCCAATTTGCTTACCTCCCAAATGGCCTTCTCCATCGTGCATAAATAGGCGCCTAGCCTAGGAACTGACACACCCCTTTCCTTGGATCTAACATATCGTTTGGAAGCTTGTCCACTTTATCTATTGAGCCAAATTTTATCTAAGGGGTGCATGTCCCTTGGTTCATTCGACTGACTCACTCAAGTGCACCCTTTTCCACTTATTTGACTCATCACTTTCATTTGGGTGCCCAAGTTGTTCCCATGACCGATCGTTCAACCACACATTTAGCTAAGAATCCATCACATGTCTCCTTGGTCAGATCCCCTTGGTGTTTTGTACACCCAAGGTGACTCAATTTGCACAACTTGAGTTTTCCTTTCGTCTGGTTGGACCAAGTGTCATGTTTGTTGAAGCATTCAACCAATGCCCTTTGTTAATCTGTCGTTTTTGTGGAGTTCTCATTGCTTCACTCGATGGAGTGCCCAACTCTTGCCTATGTTTTTTCAATTCCACATCTTAACTTGTGTGTTAAGCATCGTTTGATTGAATTCATTCCTTTCCACGGTGCATTCCCAAGGAATCCCAACTTCCCCATATATGAAGATATTGTATCTCTTCATTTGAATTGAGTGCTCTGCCTGCAAAAGTCATCTGTATTAGTCTGCAATGGAGGATCACGAGCTTGGGTTGGATGCCCCAAGACTTACAACAATACTACAATATCATAATGTCAAAATCTCATCTTAAATGTCATTTTTGGGATATCTTCTTCTTTAATTCTCGATTGATGATAACCTGATCTTAAATCTATTTTTGAAAATATTGTCACTCCCTTCATTTGGTCAAATAAATCATCAATTATTTGTAAGGGGTATTGATTCTTTAATGTCACCTTGTTCAACTATTGGTAATCAATACAAAGTCTTCACTATTTGTCTTTCTTCTTTACAAATATCATTGATTCTCCTCACAGTAATACACTTGGTCGAATAAATCTCAAAGTCCAAAATTTCTTGCAACTGTATCAATAACTCTTTCAATTTGAGTGTCATCATTTGATATGAATCTCTTGCGATGGGTTATGTTCTAGGTTTGAGTTCAATTGTGAACTCTAATTCTCCTTGTGGTGGTAATCCAGGAAATTCATATGGAAATACATCTTTAAACTCTAACAACATAGGGTATTGTTCTAAATTTATTGTCTTTCTTTTCATTCATAGATGTGATAGCGTAAATCTTGCATCCTTTTCTCATAATTCTCTTTAGTTCTAAAGATGATATGAGCCTTAATGATACTCTTTTTTTCTTCCCAACTAAGATTCTCATATGACCTACATCATCTGTAAAGCAAATTCTCTTATTATTACAATATAACATTTCTTCATGATTTTCTAACCAATCCATTCTTATAACTATATCATAGGATCCCAATACTATCACATAAAGAGATACCCGAGATACACACACATATAAGTCAATATTACAATCTTTTATTAAACATCCTACATTCTACTTCACTCTCGGTCCCATTTCTACTTGACTAAAATTCTTCTGTTCTATTTTGTAACACACCCAACCCCCTAAGTACCCTTTTAAGGGATGGAGTATTAAAATTTTTCTTTTCTCATTCATGTCAAAACCTCTTTTCAAGGGAACCATCGTCTTCTGCTCGTCAATAGCTTTCCAACGACTATCGTCATGCTCAAAACCAAGCTCTGTATTAAAAGTTATGTCCTTCCAAATTTTCTTCAATTTCCACGTGGCTCCTGCCACTCATCCTCTGACATGGTGTTGACGTGGCATATAACATATGTCCCTTTGACCCTTTCTCTATCAGACCCTTGGCTCATCTTTTAAATCGACGACTCTAATTTGTTCAGGCCTCTCTCATCGAGGTGTTTTCCCACGAAATCACATTCCACTCTAATGGAACACTCTGACTATACATACTCCGGACAATCTAATGTCTCACAGAGTTAGTCCATCTACGGCTCTGAATTCTTCAGATTCTTTACCTGCACAATGGGTAACATGCATTGGTTTAACCCTTTCTCTATGACCATGTGGGACCCATAGCGATCGACAATTGAGATTGCATATCGTCTATTCACCAATCTATGGTTGTGATCTCCTCTCGGAGTCCTTCAGTCGGAGCGCCACTCACCATGGTGACTCGAGCTGCTCCAACAGGCCTCCTCCGATGGATGGTTATGATTTCGGAAGGGATTCTCAATCATTCCAAATCCTTTTGACATGTGGCGCCACCTTTGCATGACACATGGAATTGAACCCCCTGACACATGTCTCTCATAATTCTCACGAAATTTCACCTATAGGTGCCAAATCGCTCTTCCACATGGCACCTTCTGTGATCAACACATGGCACCATATGCATCATAACACATGGCACTCCCCACGTCATCCCCTTAGGCCTTCAACTAAATATTGATGTCCTAGATTATCTATTGGATTCCCTAGGCCTAGACAGATTTATGATTAGATTTCATCTCGGAGTTCTCCCATTAGAGTGTCTCCAGGAAATTCCACTCTGAATAATTCTTCGCGATGGATGTCCCAAATCTCCTCTAATAGATCCTCCATTCTCTTCAAATCAACTGTCATATTTTTACCACGGAGCCCCTTCGATCTCAATGGATCAACAGTCTAGATCAAACCTCAAATATCCTTTGTTCCCGTCAAATCAATGGTCATATTTGTACCTTGGAGCCCCTTCGATATCGATGGACCAACATTCTAGATCAAACCTCGGAGCTCCTCCGTCAGAGTGTTCCTCCATGAAATCACTTCGAAAGGATCTCTACAATGGACGGTTAGGATCTCTTCATTGAATATCTAACGACAAAGATTTGGGACGACTGTGTATGGGTTCAACCCCCATCTCATATGACCTCTGGTATTGGTCCACTCCTAGGGAGACACCTATCAACCCCAAAACATGTTGGCAATATACATGGAATTCACCTCATGTAACGTCCTTTCCGTTGCTATGCAAAAATACCATTGCATGTGGCATTTCCATTGCTCGACATGTGGACCTCCACATGTATTTGACATGAGATATATGTTGACACAGATGCACTCAGCACGTCCCTCTAGGTGCTGACACTTTTCTCTATGCAATGGTGGGGTGATGCAATCCATGTCAGTATGACATCACCTTCCTCTTGGCCTCGTCCCGAAGGACCACCAAGATCTATGATCAATATTACTTTCCATTGGGTATGATGGACGATCAGGATTTCTCCTCAGAGTCCTACCTTCGGAGTATCTTCATTCCTAATGGACCAAAATACTTTGAATGTTCCATACAATGGTAGTAATGATCACTCCAAATTTTTCCCCGATAGATTGACAACTCTAGCTAATTCGTCCAACTATGGAATACTCCAATGGATCTTCTATGATCAATTGCCAATATCTTTCATCCCTCAGATCCGATGACTGAGGTTAACACAAAGGTATAAGGTCTAATTTTCCCAAAGGGCCCACGCTTGACCCATCGACCAATTATTTGTTTCCAATCACAAGCTGACACATGTCATCCCTTGGACACGTTGGCATTCCGGGTCAGCATGACACATCATGATGACATCACCTCTCCTCCCAATCTCTCTTAAATGATACCACATTGATCTATGGAAAATGTTAATCCTAGGCTAATCCTCGATGAACAACCAAGATCTCTCTTCAAAATTCTACCTACTCTATGGTCCAGAATATCCCTCAGAACTCTCCCTATCAGAGTAACTAGACCCGGGGCTACTCTGACCATATAACTCCGATGATGCTCACTACAGGGAGATCCAACACTCTAAAATTTCTCTTTAAATCCCCTCCTTTTGAGCCACACTACCCCCGGTACTATGTTGATTTAGCTACACTAGATCAATAGTTGCGATCTTCCCTATCTTAGACACAGGGTTCCCATCGGTTTTCTAGTCCGATCTAAGACTTATTTGCTCAAAATTCTTCTATGTCTATCTTAAATCCTACAAATCCTTCAGGAAATTTGTAATCCACTTCCAAAACCAACTAAGGAATTTTTCTCTTCACCATTTAAGTGGGGGTTATAGTTTTTTCACGATGTCTACACCAGGACAGAGGTTTCATGGGAGATTAAGGCTTCCCACTTTACACAGAGACCTATCTTGAACCCCAACTATGGTTTTGGTTGCATCCCTTCTAGAAGGAAGATCAAGGTACTTCTTCCTCTTGGACTCATCATGGGTCTCTTAGCTAATATTCTAACTATCTTTCCCTAGAAATCACACTACAACAAATTCTCTACTGCATACATAGGAGGCACGAATACACAATTTCATCCATAAGAGGAAACCCTTGTACAGTTCCTTAAGCATTCAAGGTAAAAGGTAGGATTCTCTTGTTCAGATATGCACTAAACATATAATTACATACAAATACATTATCACACCAACATAATAACTTTCCAAAGGAACAATACACAAACCACAAAACAAGAATACACTCACCATATCGTCACAAGCATGAGTCCTTTTCTTTTCAATTAAGTTACACAAGGTGAAAGATACATATCTGTTACAAATTATAGTCATCCAACTAATTGTGGGTATTCTCCTTTCCACCTAACCATAGGCTTTGCATGCTTAGTCACTTCGACTACAGGCTTCCCCCGTGTCATGCCATGATACCACTAGTGAATTCTTCTGCATTGACCTTTCCTAGCTCGGCCTCTTGAGGTTCATCGGAATCATAGATGATTTTAGGGGCTAAATTTCGCTCATGGGATAATTTTCCATGTTTTTTCCCAAGAAAATATTCGCCATTTAAAAAATAATTCGCCCAAATTCTATAGGATAAAATGATTTTACCTTAAAAATCTCTAAACTTTTATACAAACTATATAAAATCCTTATAAATCTGAATATTTTTACAAAAATATTGCCAAACATTTATAGTTGGCATATGAAGGATTAGTAAGATTCACCAAGGTTTATAAATTTTAAAATAAATTTCCATCCTTAAAATCATCCCTACATCGGATTCTTCCCTAGCATCCATATCACTACCTCTCAGCTTGGGATTGATACTTCTATCCTTTGACCAGACCCACACTAGCTTCTTACCTACTCCCCTTACTTCCTGTGCATCTCATGCACGTAATCTCCTCGGGAAGGTTCTTAACATGTACCATATTTTCTTCTATCATAAGGGAGCTCATGGGTAAATCATGGAAACCCATGGTGATCTTTCCTATTCTCCTTTATTTGACATTCTAGGTCACTTCTAGAAGTCTCCCCATACTTCCATTCATTGGGGTGGTTGGTTTTTCAACTACCAACCTTCTTCATTAACTGATTTTCCTTGAAATTAGAGTTAAGTGAAATATCTTAATATTTTCAATTATTTCAGCAAGGAGTATTGGGTCATATTAGCATGATGAACCCCCTCTAAAGGATTCCTCATTCTTCCCTCTAGTGGTATCATGGCCAGTAATTTCAAAGGCTTCACCCACAGTCAGTTGGTTTTTCTTCTTAATTAACCAATAATACAATTATAATATCGGCATGCCATTTCATGTAATCATCAATCATGATTAATTACATATACTCAGGGTTTAGAGAAGGGTGTTACATATTTCTTCTATTTTTAATCTAGAAAATGCAGCATAAGATTTGAAACTTTCAATAGCTCCTAGATCTATCAATATAGAGAAAAATTTCTCATTAATCTTACCTGAAGTCTCCAAAACTATAGACTAATGCTTGACCTCATGGTTATTCACCGTTGCATCAATCCTACGAGCCTTGCCCAAATATCTAATTATCCTCTAGCTCTTCTCTATGTTGACTCTGCTCTAAGCTTGAGAAAAATCCCTCTAGAAATGTGGTACTCCACAAATCTAGCACCCCCTCTTAGGAGGTTGAATCCTAGTGCTTGGATGAGTAAAAGTAGGTCTACTACTCTATTATTGAAATCAATGTTGTAGCGTCGAATGAAATTGTTGTACTGGTGACCAATATGGTGGTCTCTGGTTGCCTATCGGGCATATATGTGTACTAATAATTGGTCCCCTCAGCAAATCTCTGTGTACTATAATAGGTCTACTAGTTGTCTGAGATGGTATCAATCTCTGAAATATTGAACATGTAGGTCTTAGTAGTCTATATTGTCCACTACTTACAATCTCCTCTTCGGCTATAATGGCCTTCTAGACCACCTCATGCAAGGTATGAGGCACTAGGAGCCTCACCCTTCCTCTAATATTGTAGTTCAGTCCAAAAAAAACTTGTTGACTCGCAAATTTTCATTGTTTAAGTGTGGGGCATACCTCAATAATTCCATAAATATTGCCTCATATTTGGGCATCGATATATTTCCCTATCTTAATTAATTGAATTCATTCAATTTCCTCTCAATGAACTCTTCAGACAAATAGCGTTCTAGAAAATTATCCTCAAAAAGCTCCCAATAAACCTCAAATGTATCCATCCCCAGTTGTGGTAGAAGTGTCTTCAACCACAATAAAGAACTTCCCTTCAATTGAAAGATAGACATTCATACCTTAAGGTTAGAGGTGTAGTCCCTCAAGAAAACACACATAGCCATATTCTCTAACCATGCCTCAATTTCTTGTATGTCTGTGGATCCCCAAAACTCTATAAATTTTTCTTTCTCTAGCTCTCTATGTGTATGGTTGCTGATAATATTTCGAGATCATTTAGCATGAGTGGATACTCCTTTTTCTCTCTCTGATATGTTCACCAAAAAATTAGAGATTCTGTAGAATGATTGCATCATTTTCATTACTTCTCTTGTAGGATGTGTTCTTGTTCCTGAACACGTTCTTCTTCTCTAGGTGGATAGTTTGTAGGTGTAGGTTGTGGTGGAGGATGCATAACTAGACCCCTAGAAATCCTACCTCTACCTCTTCTTCCTCTTATGTCCACAGTTACCTATCATAAGAAGAAATTTTCAAATTTTAATTAGTCAACATTTATGCATAATCAAATATTACAAAAAGTGTAAGCCATAATGGGTCCATAGTCCTAGAGTGTTGAACCTACTCCAATACCATATGTAGCACTTGTTTATAGTTAACTAAAAATGTAAAAAAAAATACTCTTAAACAATAAAAAAAACTTATCTAATAATTAATCATACAACTAAAATATACTAACAAACAGTATACTCAAATGACAGAAAAATGTTATATATCATCATTAGCAACCACTCATAATTAATAAAAACTCGAATTTAATATGTAGATAAATATCTCCATAATGTTGAGAAAAAGCATCATCATTTACTAAGTTCCTAAATAATTGATACCTTGCATAATAATCAAGTGAACTCTTTAAAATGTGATATTGCATATAACATGGAATAACTATAACATCCTTAAATTTATAATTCCCTCCTCTAATTCTCAGGGTATGCCAAGCTATATCCAATTCTTATCTATCTGTTGTTCATGTTGTTAATGGAGCTATTCCTTCTTCTCCGCTCTTCATGCATGGTATTATTTCCTGATGTTTCTAACAAAAATACAATATGGGGTAAGTAGTTGTTCCTCAGAGCTCATAATCTCAGTGTATAGGGCAAGCAACTAGAAATATAAATCCTAACAGTTCATGATGGAACTCTCATAAGAATCCCTCCTACTTGTTGGTGGGTAACTTGTACATAGATAACAGAAAGAATTCGTAGAGCTCATAATCTCAGTGTATAGGGCAAGAAACTAGAAATATAAATCCTAACAGTTCATGATGGAACTCTCATAAGAATCCCTCCTACTTGTTGGTGGGTAACTTGTACATAGATAATAGAAAGAATTCGTAGTGGTGGTAGTGGGCTTAGGACCCAACGAAGTATATATATCTTTGTGAACAGGTGTCAGGTCTAACTTCAATTCCTAAACTTCTTCTTTGCTACAATAAGATAGAAGAGCCTTTTCCTCAACTTTATGGAGAAGTGGAAGGTATAGTAAATGGATAATAGGTGTAAGGTATACTAGTATACTAAATTTATAATTCCATTGATGTAATAACTTTAGAATAAATTAAATTATTCTATTCATTTTAAATCATTTTTATTGAAATATTTTCATGGTAATAATATCCTTATTATTATAATTACATTAACATAATAACTTTAAAATAAATTATTCTAATCATTTTAATACGAAATAATATCCTTATTATTATAATTACATTAACATAATAACTTTAAAATAAATTATTCTAATCATTTTAATACCACATGTAACACCCTGTAACACCCTTCCCCAAGTGTTAACTTCACAATCTACTTAATTGAGTAAAATGCACAATTTAATTAAGTAATATCACTACATTAGATGTTGCGCAACTAAGCAACATTTATTTTTATTTGAAATTAACAATTCATTAATGAATACCAAACTTTGTTTTCACACAATTAACATATCAACATATACTCTAGGTGTTAATATTATATCAACACACTCAAATCTTATATTTAATCAACTCTAAGT
>ML777341.1:829488-906296 GCA_009831015.1 Picea engelmannii | reverse complement strand
TGGGTGTATGTTTTTCCATCTTTGGTACAGTCCAAGAGTTTTATAGGCAACAATGTTGATAGAGGGTGGCTTATTGTCAAAGATTTTAATGTTTCTAGCCAACCAAATAAACCAATTAACTAGTGGAGGGAGAAGCTTATAGTTCTGCTTGTTGGAAGTCCAATGCTCAAAGTATGCAGAAATGGAGGTCCCATTCCAGACAATGTTAATGTTGTTGTCCTGTATAATCTTGTCCCAGACAAGGCGAGTGAAATTGCACTGTGTAAAGAGATGATTGGTTGTTTCTTCATCCCTGTAGCAAAGTTGACAGATATTGGGGCCAACCCATCCTTTTCTTTGTAGGTTATCCCAGGTGGGGATTTTGTTTTCGACATATAGCAAGGTGAATAGCTTAATTTTATGTTGAATTTTCCAATTCTAGAGATGCTTACACCATCCATTGATGTTAATCTGCCAGACTGTGTTTGCAATGGCTGAGTATAATTTGTTGACTGAGATAAGGCCTGAGATATCCCCTCTATCCCACAAGAAGTGATCCTCAACATTATGTAGCAAGATGCCCACATGAGTAAGCTCCAAGAAAAACTTATCCCACTCGGCATCCAAACCTGTTGGTAGATCCAGTTCATGACTAGTTTTCCATCACGATGTTGGGGTCCCATGTACATTGTAATTCATGGCTTGAAAAAGAAAACAGATGTGTTTTGAATTTAAAAGAGAGATTAAATGTGGAGACAGAAAAGAGTTCTGGACGAGCCCAGTAATGCGGTCCTTTGTAAATAGGATTGAATGTCCAGAGCCCAGTTCCAGTTAATCCAATTCATGATCCAGTGTGCTAATAAATTCCTCCAAAATTATGAAGCATCTCATGTATGAGGGGATCCATTACGAATCTAGGAAGAAACATAGGTGTATGGAAAGTATTTGTCCTTGATGATAGAACTCCAAATTCCATTTGAAGTCAGAACACACCAGAGAGAGTTGGCGGCCAGAGCATTGTTGAACTTGAAAATGTTTTTGAACCCCCATCCACCCTTGATTTTCAGTTTTCCCAGTGTTTCCTAGTTGCAAAGGTGTAGTTTGTGGTGTTCCTTGTTGCCTAACTAGAGGAAGTTGTAAGCGAGTTTTCTTAGTTTTTCCAGGACCGATGTAGGTATAGTGACAAGCACAATCCAGTATATGGGTTGTCCTTCAAGGGAAATTTTAATGAGTGTGTAGCGGCCTCCTATGGAGAGCCATCTATTACACCACTAGCCAAAAAAAAATTCCACCTTAGCAATGAGCCAGTCCTAGTCTGAAGCCTTGTAGTGTTATACTTTTAAGAAGTAGCCAAGGTATTGGAAACCAAGTGAGAGGTGGAAAAAGGTATGAGGAAATATTTCCTTCAGTTGATCCAAGTCATGTTCTTGTATGTTGGCATAGTGGAATGTCGATTTGGACCAGTTGATATCTAATCCTGAAGCGCTGCAAAAAATATTTAAGAGACCATAGATTTCCCTCCATTCTAGTAGGTTGGCATTGGTCAATATAAGAACATCGTCAACGAAGAGGAGATGTAGAATTTTGACTAACCTTGAGACCTTGATCCCTGTGATCCTACCCTTTGCTTGGATTTTTTTTAGCAGGAGACTTAATCCTTCCATGACCAAAATGAATAGGAATGGAGATAGAGGGCAGTCATGTCGAAGGCCTCTACCACCGTGGAAAAAAGAGGAAGGTTCTTTGTTAAATAGCACAACGAAATTTTCACTTGTGATGCAGCTCATAATCGAATTTAATGTGGTTTGGCTAAAATCGATATGGATTAAAATCAGTATGAGGAAGTCTTAGTCTACACAGTCAAAGGATTTTTTTAGATCAAGCTTGAGGATGAGAGCATGGAGGTTTTTGTGGTTAATGTTGTGTAAGCATTCATGAGTGGTGCCAATGATGTCTAGGATTTGTCAGCCCTTTAAAAAAATCAATTGTTCACCTGAAAGTGAGCGCAAAAGGATGGGTTTGATTCTATTGGGGATGATTTTTTATATAAGGTTGTAGAAAATATTGCAAAGTGCAATCGGTATATAGTCACCGAAAGTAATCGGGTGATTTTATTTCGAGATAAGTGTCAAGAATGTATAGTTTATAGCCCCAGAAATATTACCATGAATTTTGGTGTCTTCCACAAGCTCCAGGAGCTTTGTCCCAACCAAATCGAAGAAATGCAAATAGAACTCTATGGTCTAGCCATTAGGGCCCAGGATTTTATCTGTTGAGAAAGATTTTAAAGCGTCTTGAACCTCCTATAAAGTGAAAGGGTTGTTCATGCTTGTGGATTCCTCAATTGTAACCGAGCGAGGGAAGAGACAATCCATAGTGATATGGTATTGTAGAGTGGCTAGTGGCCTTGCCTCATAGAGAGATTTAAAAAAACTAGAAGTTGTTGCCTTAATGTCTTGTTGTCCACTATGTATTGTACCTTCTTCATCAGTAATATCCCATATATTTTTTTTATTCCTAGAGGAGCTAGCGAATCGATGGAAAAATTTGTTGTTAAGATCACCACATTTTATCTAATTTATTCTGCTTCATTGCCTCCAAAGTGCTTCATCAGCAAGCAAGATCTTGTTCCTCTCTGTTTCAAGTATTTTTAAATTTTTTTACCTCTCCCCATCGTGTTTGTCCTGTGAGTCAAGTTGAAGTAGCTATTTAATGTTTAGCTCTAGCACTTGTAGCATGTATAGTGAATGTCTTCTGTGGTGGGTAGCCCACTTTTTTATGCAGGAATATGGGATCTATCCAAACTGAAATTACAATAGCAAAGAAATATTTCTTGATGAGCCAACAAGAATTTAGCTTGAAGGGATGGTAAATTCACACAACAGGTGATCTGGATTCTGAATTGTAGCGGGATCAAGGCGTGGTCTGGCAGGTAAGGTGAGTCCATATAGGATTGGATTATATCATCAATAGTAGCAATACTGTCTGAAATATAGAAGCGATCTAGTCGCTTAGTGATGGAATCCAAACCCGCTCTGCCATTGTGTCAAGTTGGTGCCAAGACATTCGGAGGGAAGTCTACTAATCTGTATGTCAGAAAAAGAGAGTTAAAAAAATCGGCCAATGGATCCTGGGTGGTGGAGGCACCCCAAACTTTGCTCGAGCTAGTGGTGAAGTTCAAATCACCAACAATTATTAAATTAGCGAGATCAAGCAGGCTGCTAGACTCTACTTTTTCCCAAAATATTTTTTTGTGTGAGCAAGGACCATAGGAGTTGAGAAGGTTGATATGTTGGTTGTTCCACCGACAAGATCCAGTTACAAGGATGCCACCGCAGCTCAGAAAATGATTTAAATCGAATAATTAAGGATCTCAAGTGGCAAATAGACCTTCAGAGTTTCCCAGCAAGTTTACAGAACAAGTGTTCCATTCTGGACGAAAATTGTTTAGGAGTGATCTAGATTATTGTCCATCAACCAATGTTTCCTGAAGGAAGATAATGTTTGGAGAAGTCTGAGAGTGTAGTCTTCTAAACACGGAGGATTTAAGGGAGGGGGGGGGGGAACCCCTCTAATATTGAGGGAGAGAAAGATCATTATTTATCTCTCTCTAGGGATTTCATGGCTCTAAGCGCCCCAATATTAGTGTGTTAGGAAGAAGATTTTGTGTTGATATATAAAATGGGCCCCTCTTTGCAACGATCACTTTTTGTTTTGATCGAGGAGTGTTCATAACCGGTTCCTCTTGACCAAGTGTGAGATTTTCCATGGTCCACTCCAGAGGATATCGTGTGTCCCAAGCTCCCCTCCACAAAAGATGGCTTGAGTACCAACTTCTCTAGGAAGGTGGGTAAGGGGGTTGGAGTGAAGACTTCTTTGTAGGATGGGAGAAGCGAATCCATCATATTATTAAGTGTGTTATCCTCTGGCTGAGGATCATTGCTTCCTGGCAGTGAAAGATTCATCCTCTGTGCAAGCAGTGTTGAGTCAGTGCTCACAGACTCCAAGTGTGTAATGGGTAGAAAGGTAGGGGGAGTAACCCTTTGTGAGAAGGCCCTAGGTTGGTCAGTGGTCAGAGGCGCAGAGGAAAATTGTGTCGAACAGGAGGTTAATGTAGTAGATAGTGTGGTTGGAGAGGGATTCAGCTGGGGAGGGTCTATAGTAGGAGAGTAGGGGAAGGAGGTTACAGGTTGGGGTGGGTGTTTGTCCGGTAGGCAAGTGGAGGAGCGTATGGAGGGGGGACATAGAGAGAGTTATGTCTAAGCAAGATTTGGCCGAGAAGAGGTAGCACCCAGTATCTGAGCAGAGGCATTGTCCAAAAAAGGTATTTTTCCCATGATGTAAGAGAGAAGAAAAAATTTGGGGAAATGGACTTGAGCTTACCAGTGAACGAGTCTGAGATGGTTGGCTCTTCAAAGTCTAGCAGATCCAAAAAGGTAGGTTGTGTGTTCACATTAGGGGAATCCATCCTGGAGGATAGTTCAAGCATTGTTTCCTATGTATGTTCCACATCCAGTTGACCCAAGCAAGGGTTTCTAAGGTGGCCAATTTGTCTGCAGGGTGTACACCTGAAGGGGATGCCAAGATAGTCTAGGTTTTGTCGAAAGAGTTGTCCTCACCAATCAATGTCGATGGTTTCCGACAATCCGTCGTGTATGTCTATCTCCACCTTATTTTTTGAGCCTAACAGTGAGAGTGGGTCTATGCAGATGAAGTGACCCAGTGTGTTACAAATGGCCTCGAGATATTTTGAGTTCCAGAGATGTATTGGCAGTCCAAGAAGTAGTACCCAGAAATGTATCAAACAAAAATAGTCCTATGAAGGGTCGAAGTTGATGCACCAGTGTTTGAGCATGAGGCTATCACCATCTAGAGTCTAGAGTTGCTCTAGTATGGAGGTGGAGTCCTTCGGTGTTTTAAACCGGAAGAAGATCCAACCTCAAGTTAGGTGGGATATCTCTGGAACATAACCCAGCAAATGCTGCCAAGTTGTTTGTACCCAATCCGCAAGGTCATTTCGACAAAGATGTTTGTAAGAAATTATGCCCACAAGTGCACAGAGGCTTAAAGAGACCGAGTCCTCTAGTTCGATATCATGTCTCAGGACCATTTTCCTCTTTGTTGTTTTTGAACACCAAGGTCTAGTGTGTGTTTTAAAGTTGTTGCTAGTAGTTGCACCAGATGGATGTTTGTTCCTGAACAAACCTGCAGATCTCCATTGAAACGGGGTAGTATCATTTCCACGATGGGTAGAGGTGACAGGAGGGTCAACCAGTATAGTGTCACGGAGAGTGGAAGGGGAGATGGTTGTTGAGGGTGTCTTTGTCTAGAAGGAAGGTGGGCAGGGCAGAAAAATCGTGGAGGATGGGAGAGTGAAGAGTTCCATTGATAGAGATTTTAGGAGGTGTAGTGGGTAGGAAGGTGGGGCCAGTGTGGAAGTTGAGGGATCGTTGGAGGAGCAACTTGTTACAAGTGTCCTTATCGAAGTACTAGTAAAATTTATGTTCCATTACACAATACTATTAATAAACTAATTATATTTTGATAATGCAAATCTATTAACTTCAAGGTTTAATCTACCAATACTAATACTTTAAATAGAGTAAGAATATATATCATAATAATAGTTAATTCTCAATTATTAATAAATTTGAACGTAACTATTTAACATAGATTGGAGATTCCATTGTTTTAATATTGACAATCTCAATTATATGTATATAAATATAATTTATCAAAATTACTTTTATGGCAGTTAAATTTATGTAACTATTAATATCTTGAATTGTATAAACAAATTAATCATTTTAGTGATTACATAAATTTGAGAAATCCAATATATAATTCGAATCAATTTCATATATATAATATATGCATGTATATTACATAATACAAATTATATTATTATGAATACATGTCGTTAGCAGAGATAAATTCGGTGGAGTTTTCAAAAATTGTTAGTATTACCTAATTGGTGTTAATGAATTGATTAAGCTTCTCAATGTTAACCTATGAACAACACAATTTCACAATTCTTCAATTTTGAAATATGTAATAATCAATTTAATATTAATATGTGGATTAATATATTTGTCAAGTAATAAAGATTGACATTAGTTAATAAGGCCTAAATATCTTTTTCATGGAATAAAAATCGACATTAGTTAGTAAGGCCTATTTAATAATTGTGAACAAGTCAATGTAAGAAGACTTAATAGAAGTTTTCTCTTCTAGAAAGATCTTCCTCTGTAAGGTTCTTTAGAGGATAGAATTACTATAAATAAGAGTTGGAGGCATGAGAAATCTTGCCTTGAGAATTATGGTAATAGAGCTTTGCTTTGCTAGAGGTTGCCCCCTCAAAGAGGCAAGTGAACATTGATTTCCTTGAATAAAGGTATTATTTATGGTATCGCTCTTCTCAATATTTTGATGTTCCATTGATATATGTTGAATATTCTTGTTTTTTCATATTACATTACATCTAGTACTTTACAAGTGGTATCAGAGTACTTTCCTTCGCATAAACTACGGGTAAAAATATTTCCATGGTAGAGTTGTGTATTGTCAGTGTAACATGTAACACCCCAACATTGAGCCCTGCTGAATTGTAATTATGTTTATCGGCTGGTAAGCCAAGTGTTTATAAGCTAAAGACTTATATTTTTATTAGGTCAGAGAGCCTAGATGCTTAAGGCCATGAGCCTGATTTTTGTATATGTAAATACACATATCATTAATAAAATTACATTGTTGCGTGTACACTGACCACAAAGAAAGTGTTATTGGGGACTAAGCTCCACTAGGTGGGGTAAGGGAGGGGGCTAAGTGTTTAGGCCTAGGGGATAATCTAGAGGGATAACCTCTAAGGGAATATTATTTTATTATTATTTCCTAAAGGCTAAGGTGGACATGATAGGTGTTGTCCTAAGTTCTTGGAAAAAGAGGGAACAAGTGTTAAGTGGAGCTCATGTAGCTTCAAGAAGACATGTGTCAACTTGGGCGCATGTAGTTTATAGTTGGGAAAGACAGCTCATTGGGGATTCCTCCCCCTCGCCATTCTCATGACCCTCACATGCTCGCAAGTCTACCATCCTACCTGATTCACCCACTGACTCACGTACTGAGACATCATCTCCATCGTCAACCTATGAACAAGCATACACCATGTAACTTCTTGATTCATGTTGTGTCTTAACTATTGGTCGTTGCAGCCCATGCAGTTCCTTGACTGAGTGTGGCTTGTTGTCATCGTCTGTTCTTTACTGAGCTTTGTTTTTGCCATCACCTTTTTGGGAACTAATTTAGAAGTTGGACAAAAGAAGCAGGTTGTCAGGCATGTGGTTTGAAGAGGCAAGTTGTCAGGCCCGTGAAATAAAGAAGAAGGTTTTCATGCCTGCAAGAAACTCTCTCCAGGTGAGAGAGGTTGTTGGGGAAGTGATTTCCCAGAGGGATCCCAACTGCAACTATAGTGCTCGGAGAATTCTTGTTCAGCCTATTGCTAAATCCCTAGAAGGGAAGTGGGGCAGTCAAAGGACCGTTGAGCAGAGAAGGGGCACACTTCCTAGGGTGGGACAGGCATGTGGGGAATGAGAGGTTGTAAGTTGTTAGTGTGAGTTGGCCCTGGGAGATAATCCTTCATGTTGACCTGTGTGACTTTCATGTTTCCCTTGCCAAGCCTAGGAATCCCTATCCCGGTGGAGTTTAGTCCCAATTCGGGGGTGACCCACTGTTGAGTGTGATGAGCATCGTGGTCTAAGGTTGGGAGGTTCGTGGAAGGTTTGCACGTAGTTGGTGGCATATATTGAAAGATAAGTACCAAATCTTTGTTGATTGTATGTTGTGTAATTGTACATGTGTTATAACTTGATGAGTAATACTTGGACATATCATTTATGTTGTATGTGTAGGCTTAGTTTTTTTTCTGCATTAATCTGTGTATGGTCAAAATATGTCATTTGTATGCATATATTGTCAGCATGTTTTAATGATAATTTATGCATGAATAGTGGCATGAGCAGAATGTTATAGTTGTTAATTGGCATTAGATAAATATGCATGCATATAAAGTTACAAATTGGTATTAGAGCTAAGAGAGACGTCCAAGAAGTGACATTTCCCATCATGTTGGTGGCTAGGGACATTACAAAAGGGTATCATAGTCATGGTTTCAACATTGATCCTGGATGAGCCATGTTAGTGGAAGATGATGAAAAAATTTCAGAAAATAATTGTTGTTGAAATGGACAAAACTTAGGTTTAGAACCCATGGTTTCTACCTAGAACCTAGATAGGCCATGAACGAGAAATTTGGTGAACGAAGTCCAAAGAATTTTGAGGTACAGAGTGTCAGAACGGCATTGAAATAATATGTGGATTGTGTTCGGAAAAACATGAGGTGTAACAAGTTTAATAAATAGCCACAAAGAAATAAATCACAACATTCATGGTGTTGGGTCGTTAGATCTGGGCGAGAGCAAGATAAGTTGTCATATCAAGAGAATATTAAGTCACGATCGCCATATCTCATTGAAGGGAGATCGACGATGGGGAACCATTGCAGAAATCGCAAGATAAATTAAAGTGTGAACAAGTTGAGACTTTGCAATCCATCAGGATCATTGATCTTGCTAGATCAACAGATCAACGGTGGATATCGATACCATTACGAATAAGCATTTTCGCATTGCGGAGATCGAGAAGAAAATAAAAGCATGAGCAAGTTGATCTTCACGGTCCATTAAAACATGACTGTCGATCTTGAAAAGTGAGATAAGTGCCCAAAGGTTAAGTTAAGGTCACATCTCTCATTCACGTGTAGAGAAGATAGAGTGAACTTCGTGCAAGTCTTGTGCGTCGATCCAAGAAGGAGACACGTGTCAGAATATCTTCTTGTTCAGGAATTCGGCATTCGGGAGAAATGGAGTGTGTTGTTGCGTAAAATCCCGAAGTATGGAGTCCATCTAGACTGTTCATCAAAAGGGACATGTGTCAATAGATCGACTTGTTCAGGAATTCGACATTCAAGAGAAACGGGGTATGCTAAGATGAAATCTCCTGAAGCCTGAAGCCTGAAATCTTGAAGTGACGTGACCTACTGACGTCACTAGGGATGACATGGACACATGGGATGTGTGCCACATGTCATTGAGTTAAGAACCTTTGTAAGATAGAAATGCAGTTAGAACGTGACATATATCACCCGCTTGATTGGACCATGTGTCGGCTTCGTGTGTCCTTCCACGTGGTGCTCCTAGAGGTGGCACAAGGTAATTAAACTTGGCAAAGAATTTAGCTGGATCGGGCCCGCATTAACATTGATCATGATCTATCAAGATCAATGGTTAGGCAACATTGTAGAGATCGAAGTTGCGTGACAGATAATTCTACATGGAAGTCCCGCAATCCAAACCACGGTTTCCCAAAAGGGGTATGTTTCATCATGGGGACAATTGCAAAATGATCAATGGGTTACTCCAAAAACGCAAACCCATGTCCTCACTATTTGGAAAAAGTATAAATGTTGTTGTGACATTGCAATATTAATTAGTTCAAGCACGAAAATTGTGGTCCCCAATGGATGTGTGGCGTCATATCGTGAAGTCTGGAGACTTGACACTCCGAAAGAAATGGTGCATGAAGGAATAGAAGGAATAAATTTTTGAAGCTCCTATCCACTTTAGATCAGAGAAAGGAATGTGGACCATAGATCCGTCATTCTTCATGCGTTCTACAGTTCATTGTTCCGTGATTTTGGGACGCACAGAAAAAGGGAAAATTCTAAAGCCCAAAGCCTGAATTTCAAGGCTCTGGATAAGCACCCAAATCATAAGCATTGGGTCACAACCATGGTCCCATGCAAACCAAGGGCAGAAGAAAAAGGGGCTAACACTCGAAAATTTGTTGCAGAACAGAGCGGGGCTTAAAGATAGAAGCCCGAGGGGTTCTTGATCAACCAAGACCCACTGAAAATGGAATCTGATATTGCTTTTATTGAATCAGATTGGTTTATTCAGAAAAAATTTTAAAAGTATATTAGCCAGACAAAAATTTGGTTGACTGCACATTTTGCGGAATTAACGATTGTTAGAACCGAACTGAATTGTCGCATAGTGCAGAGAAATGGGGGAGGCACAGGGTGCTTACAGTTTGGAAAATGAAGATAGAGGAAGGGATGTCTATTTGGGAGTTGAAGGGAAAAACCTTAATGGGCATGGAGAAGAAATAGATAAAGAAGGAAACATGATGAAAATCATTAAAAGGTTGCAAAAAGATCTCCAAACTCACCAAGCAGATAACAAAAATCTCATGAAGGCTAGGGAGCAATAGGGATAATTCAACATAAAGTTGATGCAAAGCCTAGAAAGAATAGAAAATAAATTGGATAAGGAGAGTGGCGCAAGAAAATCAGGAAGTCACAAAATAACAAAAAGTGATAGCATACATCACCAACACTCCCCGAGGCATTCCAATAAGAGATTGCACAACAACTCAAGTCTATCCCCTATTATGAATCATAAGAGGTCGGGGGAGGATGAGCTACGAGGGGAAATGAACAAAATAAAACCTCCTGCGTTTGATGGGGAGCACAAGAAGGATGAATATGTAGAGACATGGTTGTTGGGCATGACAAAGTATTTTCAATTTCATAATTATTGTTCTCATGCAAAAGGAAGAATTTCCATCTATCAACTCAAAGGTAAGGCATCCATGTGGTGGTATCAGCTTGTGCAGGTGTAGCACATTAATGAGAAAAGTGTTACTTGGAGGGAATTCATGAAGTATTTTGAAAATAAATACTTTACTAAGAGGTACTATGACAAGAAAATGAAAGAGTTCTTTGAACTCAAGCTGGGAAGTATGTCCATTGATGAGTATGAACGAAGGTTTTTAGAATTACTGAAGTATGTTTCTTTCATCAAGGATGAGACAGCCAATATTCAGAGGTATTTGAGTTTGTTACCACCATCCATCAATGACAAAATACAATATGATGATCCCAAAACATTGGAGGAGACCATAAGGCAAGCTAAGTGCCTATATGATCAACAAAAAGCAAGGCCAACTTTCCAAAAATCTTGGGAAGACAAGAAGAAATTCAAGATGGATCAGAGGAAGAAGGTAATTAAGCCACCATTCTTCAGAAATAATACTCAGGGACAACCAACTTCTAGAGAACCCAGAACTATTGAGAGAGGTGGTCAAAGGCAGAGGAAACAACCTATTCAATGCTGGGTTTGTAAAGGTGATCATATGTTTATATATTGTCCTCATAGAAGTGACAAAGTGAGAGTTGTTCACAATGTTCAGCAAGATGAAACAATGGGGGACATGGGAAGAAATATACCAAGGATCTATGCAGCCTTGGACAACAAGCAAGCAAAGTATCAATCACATATGATTGAAGTGGAAGGTATGATCAACAACCAAACCATTACTATTTTAATTGATTCAAGAGCTAGTCATAGTTATATAGATCCTAAGATGGTGGAAAGTTTGTAATGTCCAAGAAACAAGCATGGAAAATCTTGGTTGGTGCAGCTAGCTATTGGATCCAAAAGAAAATTCATTGAGATGGTTAAGTCATGTCTTATGGACATGAATGGACTGGGGACAAGGGAAAATTTGAAAATCCTTCCTTTAGGATCTTATGACTGCCTAATTGGTATGGATTGGTTATACCAACACCATGCCATCATAGACTGTCGTAACAAGGCATTCACTTGCCTAGATGAGGAAGGAAATCAGAGAATATTCCAAGGAATTCCTAGGGCAGTGACTATCAGAGAAATTTCAGCAATGCAGCTGAAGAAATGCTACAAGAAAGGCTATCAAATATTTCCAGGCCATATGGAGGAAGCATCTAAGGATAAGGTGCCAAATTTGGAGGATCATGCAGTCTTGGAAGATTTTGAAGATGTGTTCAAGGAGGTACTTGGACTACCCCCAAAGAGAGATATTGATTTCTCTATAAATTTAATGCCTGGAGTAGCTCCAGTGTCAAAGACTCCTTACAAAATGAGTACACCTGAACTGAAGGAGTTGCAAATGCAGCTTGAAGAACTTTTGAAGAAGGGATATATACGCCCAAGTGTGTCACCTTGGGGTGACCCAGTCTTGTTCGTGAAGAAGAAATATGGGACGTTGAGATTGTGCATCGAATTTAGACAATTGAATAAAGTAACTATAAAGAACAAGTATCCTATGCCAAGGATTGATGATCTCTTTGATCAATTGAAGGATGAAAATATATTTTCAAAGATAGATCTCAGTTCAGGATACCACCAAGTAAGGATTAAAGAGGAAGATATCAGCAAGAACGCCTTCAGGACAAGGTATGGTCATTATGAGTTCACATTGGTTCCATTTGGGTTGTCAAATGCACCAGTTGTTTTCATGTGCTTAATGAATGGTGTTTTCCGAGAATATTTAGACAAGTTTGTCATTGTCTTTTTGGATGACATCCTTGTATATTCCAAGTCAGAGGAAGAGCGTGAGCATCATTTGAGGATGGTGTTGCAAGTGCTAAGAGAGCATCAATTGTATTCCAAATTGAGCAAGTGCTCATTTTATCAAAACATAATTCACTACTTGGGGCATATCATTTCAAAGGATGGGATTGCAATGGACCCTAAAAAGATAGAAGCCTTTAAAGGGTGGACAACACCTAAGAATGTGATAGAATTCATATCCTTCATGGGTCTAGATGGTTACTACAGAAGGTTCATTGCAGGGCTTTCGATAATATCTCACCCCATCACTTCCTTGCAAGGGAAGGGAAATAAATTTCAATGGACAGGAGAATGTGAAAGAAGATTCCAGTAATTGAAGCAATTGTTAACCAGTGCTCCAATTCTGAGGATTACATATCCAAATGAAGACTTCATTGTATGCATAGATGCATGTAAGGAAGGATTGGGTGGAGTCCTCAGTCAAAATGGGTTTGTTGTATGTTATGAATCAAGAAAGTTGAAGGGAAATGAAAGGTTCTATGCCACTCATGATTTGGAGTTGGCGACCATAGTGTACGCCTTGAAGAAGTGGAGGCACTACCTCATGGGAAAGAGGTTTGAGATAAGGACAGACCATAATGGTCTGAAGTATTTGTTTCATTAGCCAACTCTAAATTCTAGGAAAATCATATGGTTAGAGTTTCTTAGTGAATATGACTTTTATATAAAGCATATCAAGGGGAAAGAGAACAAAGTGGTTGATTCACTTAGCAGAAGAGTGCATGAGTTGCATCCTACAGCCATTAGCATGTACCAATCAGATTTGAAGGATAGATTTATAGAGGCAGCAAAATCAGATTTGCAGTACATGGAATTGGTAACAAAATTGTAGCAAGGTAAAATGCAGCAGAAGGTTGAGGATTATAAATTGGGAATTGATGGAATCCTCTTATACAAAAACAAAGTTTATGTACCCAACTCTTCTAAATTGAGGAGTGCCATTTTAAAAGAAATGCACAATGTACCTTATGCAGGACACCCAGTGTTGGCACAGGGTTAGACCCAGGGTTCAACGCTACAACAGTGCACCAAAAAAACCCTAACTACCGACCTTTTCGGTGACACCTGCAAAGCAGATGAAGTCTCACCCGAGGTAGAGGCAGGGGTGGTTGCAAGACTCCAGTGTCTGTAACCTTATCTGGGACACAGATCTATGATTCTAACACTTAACAGAACACTTAGCAGTTAACATTCATCAATATCCAATCTTAGTTACAGCGCAGTTAAACCCTAATTATAGAGTATCACAGTATTCATTAATATCTAAGGTACTTAAGCACTATGAATATGTACATAAGTCAGATCTAACATCCATCCATATTATTAAGCAGCATCAACAGATCTATCTATAATTTATCTATATTAAATCACTAAGAAAGTAAACACATAAACACATCAATACATCGCACAAAGCATAACAACACATCATGTACGTGGTTCACCCCCACCCTGGGGCTACATCCACCAACTCTTCTCTTCTTTATTATCTTTGGTCGATCTTCTTACAGGCACATGGCATCCAAGTTATACTCTATAGAAGATAGGATATCTGCGCATACTTCACCAGATCCTCCTTCTTCTAGCTAGGGTACAACACCAAGCCTTCACACAGTCTCTTACAGTTACTTGCACTAGCCTTGCAAGCCTCACACAGTATGCACAAATAACTTACAACTCTTGATCACATAGATCAAACTCTAGCACTTAGCACATCGGCCTACTAGGTCTCTCTCTTCTCTCTTTTTACATCACTTGGCTACTTATTTATACATTAAAAAATAGGCCTAAACATGGGTAAACCCATGGATCGTCATCTCATGCCCATTACATAATCTCGAATCCCAAAAAGGGCCCTAAAAGGGGCTGAGATCCTGCGATCTCTGCTTCATCTTACGCTCTACCTTCGACAGCCTGTCGAAGTCCCAAAATTAGGTCAAACATGACCAAGAATCCTCAAAACTTGGTCAAGAGCCAACAACCCCCCAACACTCACCTATGACTCATCCCGAGTCACTCTGATCTCACTATTTCTGCTTCAAAATCCTCGAGCTTGGCTCAAGATTCTTTGACTTGTTGTTGTGGCACGACCTCCTGTTCAACAAACTCTTGTATGACTTCTTCGTTGACAAGTCCCTCTAGGCATTGTTCAGCTGCAGTGATGACTTGCTCTAGTTCCGCTCCTCGACCTTCGATCTCTATGAATAGTTGGTAAGCCTCATCCTGTATAGGTTGGAGCCTCTAAGTTACTTCCATAACTCTGCTCTGAATAGTGTGGACCTACTATTGAGCAGTGCGATGCTCTTGGGATCGCTTCATTCTTTCCACAGCTGACAGGGTCTTCAACTGCGCATGTATTGTCTCTGCTTTCTACTTTGCTTCCTATAGCTATGAGTTCAATGCCTTCAATTATGGATTCTCAGTGAGTCGCTCATATGTCTAGGCACTGCAATCACTCAGTTGCTTTCATTCCATGGCAAGGACTTTGATTCTTTCAACTGCGCTTTGAGCAGTTGCTTCTCTTTGATCCCTTACATCCTGTTGGGTGTCAGGTATGGTACAGAGCTCTAAGTATGTTATTCGTTGTTGTATATGTTGGATAGCTTCTGCGAGATTCTCTACTTGATGTGTGGCTCAATCTTCTACCTGTGGTTCTAATCTTGTCATAGAGTGGAGTGTTCTGTTGACTGCTTCTTTCACTTCGAGTTGCTCTGCGAGCAACTATTCTTTTTCTTTTTGCATCTATGGTTTCTCTTCTTCAATATTTACCTGGAGAGAAACCTTCTCCTTTTCTGCAAGTCGAAGTTGTTCTATGACTACTCCTTGCACTTGATGTAAGGCTTGGGTGGCTTGTTCTGTTTCTTCTTGTGCGCAACAAAGGTGAGCTTCGACTGCATCATCTAGTTGGTGGAGTTAGGCTGGTTCATCTCCCAACTCTGGTTCTCCTGATGGCAGGCGCACAGTGGAAACTACGCGGCTGTGCTGAAGGGCCTGTTATACCCCTCAGAAGTCAACCTTAATTCTGTCGTACATTTCCTCCTGCTTAGCTTCTTGTTTCTCCATGATTTCTAGTGAAGCGTCATTTAGGGATGCTATGATGAAGTCAAAATCATCGGTAGTGAGAACAGTCTTCATCTTGGTCACGGTGGCTCTGAATTTCTTATGGGAAGAAAGTTTCAGGGGAGAAACCTTCCTCTTCTTCAGGGTATCAACCTCGTCTCTGGGCGATGTTACTTTGCCTTGCTTGTGTTCAGCTCCTTTTCCATTTATCTCTTCTACTTCATCATCACCCCCTCGGTCAGGAGATACTGAAGCAGTCTTGCCTGAGGCACTAATTAAGTCTTGGACCTCTTCAGTATTCTTCCTTCTATTGGTGTCGGGTGTGTTCTATTCTTTGTGGGTGGCCTCCGGGCTGTCCAATTCAGAGTCAGAAATATCTGCAGGGTCGGCGGGGATAAAGAGGTCTGCAGACCAATCCTTAGTGATCTCCTCAAGGTCCTCTTCTATGATTTTGTAGTATGCCTGAAGTTGCTCCTTATGTTCACTGGCTCGCACTATAATGTAGATGAAGTGTCGATCTGCGCAAAATTTCATCAGGGGTTGGAACCTCTATAGAGTGTTTGGAGTCATGTGAGGTTCAAGTTCGATGGCTCTCTTCAGTTGAAGGTAATATGTGTGAAACACATCATTCGACTGCCACTGTTTGTTCATATCACTCGAGTACCAGAGTGGTGAAATTTGCGGCAAGCGGCTCGAACGGTTCAATATCTGGAAAGGTCGCACCTTTTGGCATCTCCCAGGGAACAAAGGCGATGAGGATTAGGAGCCAGCTAAAGTGAAACTCATATCCCTGATTCCATGCTTCATGGAAGTCTAGTTCCAGCTGATTAAATAGGTACTTCACCCAGTTCATCTGTAGACCTTCCACGCACTTCCTTGCAAGGTCAACAACAAGTCCTGTGACCTACGTGGGTCAGTTGTTCCTTACTAACTTTCTGGCTATTAACTAGCAAGCTAGGTGCACTGCGTCATTCTAGATGGAGGCTATCTTGTAGCCTCACATCCCCTTTTCAACATCGTCGTATGTATCCTTGATCTTATATGCTAATGCATGATCTATGGCTTTCCCTGAATAGAACTACTGTGGGTCAGGTCCTTGCATACTTAATTCGGTGATCCTATGGATCAACGTCGGATCGACTGTGATACGGAGTTCTAGCCATAAGTAGCCGCCATGGTAACATGAAAGGAGTAGATTGACACAGGTGTTGACTTCTTGGTTCCTTCCAAAGTGTGGTCTTTTCATTACATTTAACGGGGTGGACTGCACGAGGTTCATCATCCATGGATGGGGGTTTATCTTTGAGTTATTCCCCTTCGTCTTGGTCAGGTATTTATGTGGGGTGAGCAGACTATAGTTCTTGCGATCTCCAAGGTTGAAGTCACTAAACTTCAACGTTGTGATCTTGTCCTGCTGTGCTCGAACTATGATTATCCCCTTTGAGAGGTACGTAGTAACCATGGTGTACTCGAAATCTCTTGGCACACTATCACGACTCACTGCGTTGGCCAAAGGCAGGATGTAGTTGAGAAATATGGTCGGGATCAGCTTCACATTTTCTAGGTCATCTATGTGTTTGGTTCTCTTTTCCGCTGATGGTCAGGATGGTTCAGCTCCACAAGCAGTTAATGGAGAGGCTTTCACTCCTCTCGTCAATGACACTTGTACACCCACAGACATCACTCTTTCAGACATGACTCTCTCAGTCATGAGGTCGATGGGTACTTCCTTCACAGACTCTTCGAGTGAGCTTAGTTCTTCAGAAATACACACTCGTGGTTGAATATCTTAGGTTCAAAGAGTAACTTCTCAATGCAATGGGATGGATGGCAATATCACAATGATCACTGTGAAAAAATAACTATTATGCAGGCTCAGATAGTCACAGTTGGCAAAAGTGTTCTCGTTGCATGGTGCGACGGGATAAATAGAGAACTTGGCAATGGATCTCTTGCAATGGGTGAGAAGCCTTCATTAACTCAATTATGTCTGTTATGGCGCGGTCCCAACAGTCTAGTGGCAAACTTTCTAACCATAAATTCCTTTCTACCCGTTCGGGTCGCTGGTCTAACGGTTATACTATTCCCAACGGCTATATTGCTTCTCCATGGCAAAGTGTCATGTGTCGCAGTTCTGATATCCTGACGAAGTTCCAATTTTACAAATTTTCCTTCTATGAAGTTCCATCTAGAACCTTCTATAACTTTTCGATCTTATCTCTCTTCTTACTTAATTTTCTAGCCTTCTTTCTAGTGAGCTTCGTCTCAGAATTCCTTTTTCCATTCTGATTCTTATCTTCTTTTGGCAGAGTAACTTCACGTTGTTGAGATTCTTTCCTAGAAATCAGGGGTAATACTTCATCTATATCTGGAATAGGTACTTCAGTATTTTGTAGGTCTTCAAGTGTTCTTCCCACTTCGACATCCAAGTCTCTGGTTTTAAATAGCTTTGCTCTATTATCTTGTTCTTCAATCAAGTGTGTGATCCTCCTAGTCATGAAATATTTCAACTCTTTCTTCTTTTGTTCTAAGACTTCTTCTTCTTTCCTTCTAGATTGATCTCCTTCAATCCAAGGTTTTCCTAGTAACATAGCAAATGGAGTGTTGTTCTCAATAAATTTAACAACTTCAAATTCTTCCTCTGTCGAAGTTCCATGAGAACTCATAGATATCTGGGTAATTCTTCCACATAGGGTTATCAGTTTTCCTTTGAATAATCCTATTCCTCCCAATGAAGGAATCATAGAAGGCTCCCCTAAAATTTCCCAAGTTCTTTTTGTCATGATATGCACATGTGTTTCCTCATCCAGAACACAATGAATGTTGAAGTCTCCTATTCTTGTTTCAATGCACTCTTTTTCTTTGAAGATCTCTAATAAGCTGATATGTCGGTGGTCATTCAGGGTTTCTTTCATTTGTATCAATACTTTTTCTGATTCTTTCTGGAGTTCTTCCATAATCTCAATTGCTTGACCTTTCTCATGGTATTCTTGTCTCATATTCATCCTTTCAACCTTAGCAATCATTCTAGGGCAATCCAATACTGCATGGTCCATAGCTTTGCAACAAAGGCAACTAGGTATTCTTCCAGGGCATTCCTTAGCAAGATGTCCTAGTTTTCTGCAATTGTAACAAAGGGTTAATCCTCTCTTTCTCTTAAATGATCCCCAACCTCTCCTGTACTACGCGCTAGGATCATGGTAGCTAACCTACAATAAAAAAATTCTAGGGTCTTGCATCTATTTGTTAGTCCAAACATTCTCTCTATGCATAGGTATAACATATCTTTCACTATTCTTATCAGATCTACTCATATCAAATATTATTTATTCTATCAGTGCCCTAGATTTCAAGCTAGGACAAATCTTATCAAACATACCTAGATTCATACTCTAGAAACAAAAATTTCCACTTATCTTACTTCTATAGAGCACAAAGCTTACAGGTCTTACCTCTTTAATCTCACTTTCACCTTTATCAGGCCACAAAGCTCCCAGATATTACCTCTTTTCTTTAGATCTGACCTCTTTTCTTCAGATCTGACCCTTCCTCTTGGCACAAAGCTCCACAGATAAAGTAGTGTTGCGTATTAGGGAAATAGTTCTATGCACAAAGCTTTTCTCCTTTTTAGTTCATATCTTCGCACAAAGCTCCTTTTTCCTCAGTTCTCAGCAATCATAGTTTCAGGTCAGATCTTTGCACAAATATTCTTCTTCCTCGATTCCCAGCAATCACAGTTTTAGGTCCTGACAATGGAACCATTTGTTGGCACGGGGGAAAACCCAGGGTTCAATGCTACAACATCGCACTAACAAAACCCTAACTATCGACCCTTTCGGCAACACCTGCAAAGTAGATGAAGTCTCACCCGAGGTAGAGGCGGGGGTGGTTGCAAGACTCCAGTGTCTGCAACCTTAGCTAGGACACAGATTTGTGATTCTAACACTTAACAGAGCACTCAACAGTTAACATTCATCAATATCCAGTCTTAGTTACAACACAATTAAACCCTAATTACACAGTATCACAGTATTCATTCAGATATAAGGTATTTAAGCACTAAGCATATGTACATAAGTCAAATCTAACATCCATCCATATTATTAAGCACTAAGCATCAAAAGATCTATATATAATTCATCTATATTAAACCATTAAGAAAGTAAACACATCAATACATCACACAAAGCATAGAAACACAACATGTATGTGGTTCACCCCCACCCTGGGGCTACATCCACCAACTCTTCTCTTCTTTATTATCTTTGGTCAAGCTTCTTAAAGGCACATAGCATCCAAGTTCTACTCCGCAAAAGACAGGAGATCTACGCGCACTCCGCCAGATCTTCCTTCTTCTAGCTAGGGTACAACACCAAGATTTCACACAGTCTCTTACAGTTAATTTCACTAGCCTTGCAAGCCTCACATAGTATGCAGAAAGAACTTACAACTCTTGATCACATAGATCAAACTCTAGCACTTAGAACACCGGCCTACTATGTCTCTCTCTTCTCTCTTATTACATCACTTAGATGCTTATTTATACATTACAAAATAGGCCTAAACATGGGTAAACCCATGGGTCGTCATCCCATGCCCATTACATAATCCTAAATCCCAAAAAGGGCCCTAAAAGGGGTCGAGATCCCGCAATATCCACTTCGTCTTGTGCTCTGCATTCGATAGCCTATCGAAGTCCCAAAATTAGGTCAAACATGACCAAGAATCCTCAAAACTTGGACAAGGGCCAACACCTAGGATATTAGAAAACAATTTCAATGGTCAAAAGACAATATTATTGGTTAGGCATGAAGAGGGAGATTGTTGATTTTATTTCCAAATGTTTGGAATGTCAAAAGGTAAGGGTTGAGCATAGACACCCATCTGGTTTACTACAGCCATTACCCATTCCTAAGTGGAAATGGGAAGTGGTAACAATGGATTTCATCACGGGTTTTCCCAAAACGAACAAACAACATGATGTAATCATGGTGGTGGTGGACATGCTTACTAAAGCTTCCCATTTTGTTCCTATGAAGACTACTCATAAAGTAGCTAATGTTGTTGATATTTATATGAGGGAAGTGGCACGCTTGCATGGCGTACCCAAGACAATTGTGTCTGAAAGAGACCCAAATTTTACATCAAGATTCAAAGTTTCAGAAGGGGTTATTCAAAGGGTTCATAACAAATCTGAACTTCAGCACAACATATCATCCTCATTCGGATGGGAAAACATAAAGAGTGAACCAAGTGATAGAGGACATTCTAAGGATGTATGTGATGGACAAACCATCTAAATGGGAAGATTATCTACACTTGGTAGAATTTTCCTACAACAATGGTATCAATCATCACTGAAGATGAGCCCATTTGAAGCACTTTATGGAAGAAAGTGTAACACCCCAGTAAGTTGGGACAACCCAACTGATAGGGTAGTGGTTGGGCCAAAGTTGCTTAAGGAAATGGAAGAACAAATGTTGAAGATTAAACTGAATTTGAACGCTCCCCAAGACATGCAGAAAAGTTATGTTGTGAGAACAGAACTCATGGGGAATTTAAAGTAGGGGATCATGTATTTCTGAGAGTGAAGGCCAACATAATCTCCCTGAAGTTGGGAAATTGTTCAAAGTTGGCAGCTCGATATTGTGGGTCATTTGAAATCCTAGAGAGGATTGGTCTAGTAGCATAAAGGCTTGCATTTCCTACATTCATGTCTATACATAATGTATTTCATGTGTCATTGTTTAAGAAATGTGTACCTGATGCTAATCGTGTTATTGATCGGAATGTGATTCAAGTGGAGAAGGAAAGTGTTTTTCAGGTGCATCCGGTGTGTATATTGGACCAGAAAAGCAAGAAGCTCTAGAATCAAGACATAGGGCTTGTAAAAGTTCAATGGACCTGGTACGGTCCTGAGGACACAACATAGGAGCATGAAGATTCTATGCGGGCAGAGTACTTGCATCTTTTTAAAGATTTTGGAAATCTTGTTGTTGTGTAAGTAAGTTGCACTGAGGAAAGTGCAAAAATAAGGGGAGGGGATTGTAACACCCTAAGTCCGATCCCTATTGAACTGTAATTATGTTTATAGGTTGGTGATCCAAGTGTTTATAAGTTGAAGACTTATATGTTTATTAGGTTGGAGAGCCTAGATGCTTAAGGACATGAGCCTGATTTTTGTATATGTAAATATACATATCATTAATAAAATTACATTGTTGTGTGTAGACCGACCACGAAGAAAGCGTTATGGGGGACTAAGCTCCTCTAGGTAGGTTAAGGGATGGGGATAAGTGTTTAGGCCTAGGGGCTAAGCTAGAGGGATTACCTCTAAGGGAATAATATTTTATTATTATTTCCTAAAGGCTAAGGTAGACATGATAGGCGTTGTCCTAAGTTCTTGGAAAAAAGAGGAATGAGTGTTAAGTGGAGCTCATGTAACTTCAATAAGACATGTGTCAACTTGGGTGCATTCATTTTATAGCTGGGAAATCCATCTCGTTGGGGGTTCCTCCTCCTCTCCATTATCATGACCCTCACCTACTCGCAAGTCTACCACCCTACCTGATTCACCCACTGACCCATGTACTGATCCATCATCTCCATCGTCTACCTTTGAACAAGCATGCACCATGTAACATCCTGAGTCGTGTCGTGTCTTAATTGTTGGTCGTTGCATCCCACACAGTTCCTTGACTGAGTGTGCCTTGCTTCCATTGTTTTTTCTTTACTGAGATTTGTTTTTCCATCACCTTTTCGGGAACTGATTTAGAAGCTGGATTGAAGAAGCAAGTTGCCATGCCTGTGGTTTGAAGAGGTGGGTTTTCAGGCTAGTGGGATGAAGAAGCAGGTTGTCAGGCCTGCAAGAAACTCTATCCAGGTGAGAGAGGTTATTGGGGAAGTGATTTCCCAGAGGGAGCCCAACTGCAACTATAGTTCTCGGAGAATTCTTGTCTGGCATGTTGTTTAAGCCCTGGAAGGGAAGTAGGGCAGCCAAAGGACTATTGAGCAAAGAAGGGGCACACTTCCTAGGGTGGGACAGGCATGTGGGGAATGAGACGCTATAGGCTATTAGTGTGAGCTGGCCCTGGGAGATAATCCTTCATGTTGACCTATGTGACTTTCATGTTTCCCTTTCCAAGCCTAGGAATCCCTTTCCCGGTGGAGTTTAGTCCCAGCTTGGGGGTGACCCATTGTTGAGTGTCATGAGCAGTGTGGTCTAAGGTTGGGAGGTTCATGGAAGGTTTTCACATAGTTGGTGGCATCTATTGAAATCTAAGTACCAAATATTTTTTGATAGTATGTTGTGTAATTGTACATGTGTTATAACTTCATGAGTAATGCATGGATACATCATTTATGTTGTATGTGTAGGCTTACTGTTTTTTCCACATTAATTTGTGTATGGTCAGAATATGCCTTCTGTATGCATATATTGTCATCATGTTTTAATGATTATTTCCGCATGAATAGTGGCATGAGAAGAATGTTATAGTTGTTAATTGGCATTAGATAGATATGCATGCATATAAAGTTATGAATTGGTATCAGAGCTAAGAGAGACATCCAAGAAGTGGTGTTGCCTGACCTATTGGTGGTTGGGGACATTACATAACGTCCCCACCTCTTCTCAACATCCATGCCACATCAAAATTTGAGCTACGATACCACTATGTGACATTCCTAGCTCTGATACCACTTTGTAACGTCCCCAACTCTTCTTAAATGCTATGTCACATCAAAATTTGAGATTTGATACCACTTTGTAATGTATCCAACGTTCTAGTTGAGTCTTGTTACCACATTGTAAAGTCTCCACCACCATAACTTCGTTATATAAATATCTGATATCAATTCTTTCTTTTGCGGAAGCAACTTGTTGGAACCCAATAGAATGTGCGAATAGCCTTGTGCTATGTGTCGCTATGTTTTCCCAGTGTGCACAATTGGTCTATGTTGGCCCTTGACCAAGTTTTGAGGATACTTGTTCATAATTAAACTATTTTTGGGACTTCGAAAGGCTGTCGAAGACAGAGTGCAAGATGAAGCAGAGATCACGGGATCTCGAGCCCTTTTTTAGGCCTTTTTGGGTTTTGGGATTATGTAACGAGTATGGGAATGTTGGCCCATGGGTTTACCCATGCTTATGCCCACTTTTGTAATGTATAATAAGTAGCTAGGCGAAGTAATTAAGGAGATACAAGTTCGATCTGTGTGATCAAAAGTGCTAAGTGCTTAATAGAGATTGCTTTTGTGCATGTTGTGTAGGACTTGCAGAGCTAAGTGCAAGTAGTTGTAAGAAGGCTTTGTGTTGTAACCTATATCAGGGAAGGAGGATCTTGCAGAGTGCATAGATATCATGTCCTATGGGGAGTAGGGTTTTTGAGGCTCTGTGCATGTAACTGATTGATAGAAGATAATAGAAGAGAAGAAGAGTTGGTGGGCGTAACCCCAGGGTGGGGGTGAACCACGTATATGTTGCGTTTATCTACTTGGTGCAATGTATTGATGTGTTTCTTGTGTGATTTTCTTAGTGCTTTATGAATGTTAGATAGATATGTTGTTGCTTTGTGCTTAATAAGGTGAATGAATGCGAGATCTGACCTATGTGAGTATGCTTAGTGCTTGAATTTGTTGGATCTAATGAGATCCTTTCATGCTCAGTGCTATTAGATGTTGGATCTGGTTAAATACTACGATGCTCTGTAATTAAGGTTTGTCTGTGTTGTTACTAAGAACTGAATATTGATGAATATTGACTGCCAAGTGCTCTATTAAGTGTTTGAATCACATATATGTGTCCAAGATAATATTGCAGACATCTAAGTCCTGCAACCACCCCTGCCTCTACCTCGGGTGAGACTTCATCTGCTTCGTAGGTGTTGCCGAAAGGGTCGGTAGTTAGGGTTTTGTTGGTGCGTTGTTGTAGCATTGAACCCTGGGTCTGCCCCTGTGGCAACAGTCTCATACCATGCACAACAACTATGTCTTAGAAAATCTTCACGCTCAACTGTCATTGTGTTGGCTACATCGATTGTCCCTCAACATGCATGACATTTATAGCTTTGCGTTAGAACCCATACGATTATTGTTGAAGTTACTTAACAAGATAGTGACTATAACAGTGGAAATAACTCATAATACAACTACACGCACAACCATTCCCATATCACACACAGGATCTATCTCATTCATGCACACAGACTAATACCACTTTGTGTGCATGATGACTCAAGCCTTGCCTCAGAATTCCATAACCGTTACCACTAAATTAACAAAAAACACTTAATAACTACCACACTCTACATTTGCAACAGTTACATAGAACTAACAATATATGCACAAACCAAAATAACTATGTATCAATTACATAAACAACAATAGCATAAGAAATCACAAGTTGAACAGTATATAAACACATATAAAATTGCCATAGTCCATGCCCTGCATATGCAGCAAACATGCAGTTCTACAACATATATAATCCATGCACAAATACAACATATACAACTGTATCACATAATATATATATATATATATATATATATATATATATATATGCGCATTACTCATAGGATAATACACATAAGAAGACACTTATCTTTTGTTGTAATCCACCAACTACACACAGACCTCAAACGTTCCTCCCAGCGATAGACTACGTCACTAACAAAATCTCAACAAAAAGTCACCCCCAAGCTAGGGCTAAAACTCCACCTGGGAAAAGGATTTCTATGCCAAGATAAGGTCTATCCATAGTCAAAACACTCAGAAAAAGGTGCCAACCCCATGTTATAGCAAGATTTTCCTCACCCCATGCAACTTGCTCAGAAGGCCTTTTCCATTTCCCTATGTAGACTTGAAGTCCCTTTTTACAATTCCTAGAGCTAAAAATAATATTTTTCTACATATACGTTCCCTAACAGCTATACAGCATGCATATACGCAGGTTGCACCATTACAACCTGCGTACATCGGGTTTTGTGCTCAAAATTAAAAATGGTGTCGGGTTTCCATGTCACGTCACGAGATCCATGATCCTTGACCTTCCATATACTGGAAACGTTCTGAATCATCCCTTCAGTTCCCTTTGAAGGATATAAATGAGTCGTATCCAAGCTGTGGAAGAGAGGAGGAGAATTCAACTTTGAAAGAAAAGTTACTCTGGAGAAATTATTCACTTCTTATTGAGTTTGTATCCCTTTTTTCTTTAAAGTCTGAACACATTGTTTAGCCCCCAAGCTCTTCCCTATTTGATGGAGAACCTCATTGTCTCTCTTATATGAGCTTGCCTTTGGTGGAGGATAGAAGTGATGGAGGCCTAGCTGGAAGCGAATTAGTTTCTCGGTTATGAACGTGTCGACACGAAAGTTTGTCATTCATACACTTCTCTTGATTACATTTTAATAGAAATACTCTTTTCTCATCCAATTAATGTCTTGCAAATATTTGAATTGTTATTCCATGGGCATATTTGTTATGAATATTGATGGATGTGCTAATTTTATATATTATCACCATATGCTTGTGTATCTTGGTTGTTGAGGACAAGTTGCAGGTATATATATTTGGGTCAAGTGTTCAACGGTGGACTTCATCGGACGTCTAGACAAGGTAGGCTCTTTATATTGTCTTGTTAGCATGTTTGTTTATATAGCATACCTTAGATTAGAGTTGATTTCTGCATTCATATAAATCTATTGTGGTTTACCCCATGCCATAGGGTGATTTTCCTCGTAACAGAATTGGCGACCATACTGGGGAGGGAATCTTCTTTTCGGGGTTTGGAGTGTTTTTCTCCTTTGATTGCTCTTAGTTAGCTTGATTTTTCTTGTCGTCTAATTGCTTGACAACCTATTTTCATTTTGAGATTTATTTTCTTCTCCTTATCCTTAACCTGGCAATGTTTTAGTACATATACGCGGGTTTTCCCTTGACAGATGCGTACATGTACAAGTTGTCTTTCTATAGGGCACGTACAAATGTGGTTTTTTCTTAAATAGTCGCATACATCATCCTTGTTTGCTTGATTGTTGAGTTTGGTGTTTGTTGGGTAAGTTTTGATGGTTTCTAAGTCTTCTTGGATATTTTTCATGATTGTTAAGTTCCTACAGAATGATAGGAAACCTTTCTTTGGTTGAATTTTTAGGTGATTTTTCTTTCTCATAATTTTTTCATTGGTTGTCCTTGCATCTTCAGTTGGGTGTTTCCTTCTTGATATCCTGCTTGGTTTGTCTATTTTTTCTTATAGTAGGGTTTATATATCAAGTTGTTGTTCAGACCTTGGATTTTCATTTCTTTATATTGAAAATACAAAAATACACATTTTTATTATGGCATTTGATCTTTTTGGTTCTTATTATTGGTCTTGATACATGTATGGAAAGATTTCATCTTATTTGAAATCGCAGAGTTGAATTGAAAATTGCATTTTGAAAAGATTATCATTTGTTGAGAATTTAAGTTAGGACTTTTCATTGTATTCATATTCATTTCTTTTACTTGCTGAGTCATAACATCATCAGTTTCATGACCACATATTTTGAGTAAACAAAACCACTAAAAGTAACGCTGGCAAATTTAAAATTGATTAGAAACGATTTTATTTTTTAGGGTGTACAAACTAACTTAATATTTAGAGCCTTGGAATGGGATTTTGTGAGTAAACTTATCCAAGGCTATTAAACTCATCATATGTGTATGAATAAGGGAGTGGTGAAATCCATTGTATAATTGGTGACGTTAGGAGGATCCACTCATGTTGGAGTTAAGCACAAGGTCGCGCAAAGTTGGTTGTGGAGATATCCCTCTAATACCTTCTTAGCATCAGAGATATTTTTGGGGATATATTCGTATCTGGGGGTCTTTCTAGTACCTTTACCTCTATGAGAGGTGGTGATTTCAAGATTTTGGGCTTTGTTACCCTACCCATATAGAGGACCTGAATTACGAGTATCCGCCTGCGCATTGGTTATATCGTGGTGGCTTTAATTGCTTGAAATAGGTAGCCACATAGGTTACTTGCAAGGGTTATTCTGCAGGTACCCTGACTTAGATAAGGGTCGGACAACACAAAACCTTTATGGAGGATTACCTCTCTAGGGGGATCTGACCAACTATGATGTTAAGCCCACGAGGGCCCTTATAACTAATTATGATACCTCTGATCTTTTGAAGGGAGTCTCAAGCCCCTCTTGGACAAAACATACCTACTATAGTGAGGGAGGCCCATTTTCATACACTATATCATGTTTGTGTGCATTAGCCTTTTTTATTTATTTTGGTGTGCTCTCTGATTATTAGTTGGCCTTAGGATTTCGTATTGCGTTGTGATTTTTCATTGCTATGGTTAGTGGAGCCCCTATGACTCCCTTAGTCAACACTACCCATCCCGTGGTCTTTGCTCATTCCATGGGGATGAATCCTTTTTTATTTCCAAGTGGTACACCAAATCATGATACACATCCAATACCTTGGGCCTCTAATCATTTTTCTCTTGGTATGCCAGACATGTCTTCACACTTGCCATCCTTTGTCTCATCGTCTTATGTGAATCCTAGTTTTGGGTATGGGGACATGATGCCTCCTTATTATCCCTTTTTGTTTGGTGGGAGTCATATCCTTCAACCAACTCTTACAGTAGGAGGTTGGAATCTTCCTTCCTATGGATCCAATCCTAGCTTCACTTTTCCAGGAGCAAGTGATGAAATGACCGGTCATTCTACTTATTACATCTCGCCCATCTATCCTTCTTCCTCTATGTCGGTTCCTACCAACGCTTTTCCCATGGCGTGCCTACATATATCCTTTGGTGTTTCATCTAGGGGGGTTAGTTTTATAGTATGGGAAACCCCCTTCATGAATTTACTTTGTCCATGGGAAACATATATCTGCACTTGAGTAACCCTTGTCATGTTGCTTTCTCTTCGCAAGTAGATTCCTCTATGAATATTCCCTTACAACCCTTTATGAATTAGTTTGGAGGAGGATACTTTCCTACCAGACAATGCCATGGTGTATACCATAACCCTTCCTAGCCTGCAATTTCTCAAAACCAGTCTTTCCCGGAACCTTGGTCTCAAATGTTGTAACCAACCACCACCACCAGTCCAGTCACTACAAGTCATACTAGAATTATATAACCAACCTCTACTAATCATGTTGGAGATAGTTCAACAACCTATGCAATTCATGTTGAATACCATAAACCAGTTGATGCATGTCATGATGGGGGCACAATTGTAGTCATTGCTAGTCATACTACACATCCATCACCAACCTATGCTAGTCATGTTAGGGATTCATCACCAACCTCTACTAGTCATTTTCGAGGTTCATCATTGACCTATGCTATTCATGTTGAAGGTTCATCACCAACCTCTGATAGTCATGTTGGGAATTCATCACCAACCTCTACAAGTCATGTTGGAGATTTTCTACTAGCCTCTACAAGTCATGTTGGGAACATGTCACCATCCAGTGCAAGTCATGTTGGGGGAATTCATATGATTGAGAAGCCTAGACGAATAAGACATAATCCCAATTTACTATGTAGGCTTTCCAAAGGAGATCACCTTACTCGTTTGTGCCCTGCTATTGCTGTGGTACAAGAAGTGTGGTCCTTGCCTAGGGGCCCTTCAGGTTCTAAGTCATCTTTGGTTTCCCAACATTATAATCCTTCTTTGGTTGATATTGCGGTCATGTTGATGCAATCTTCAGCTAACACCACTCTTATTTTTGGGGGTGGTGCATTTCTTGACCATATTGTCTTGCATCCTGTTCAACTAGCGGTCATGTCAATTCAATATTCGACCGACACCACTCCTATTTTTGGGGTAATGCATCTCTTGACCTTCTTGTCTCGCATCTTATTCAACCAATGATTGAAGAAGTGGTTGTGTCGATGAAATATTCGGTCGATCCCACTCTTCTCTTGGAGAGTGAAAAGTCTAAGGAAGTGACATTGCCAATGAAATCTTCGGTCAATCCCACTCTTCTTTTGGGGGACAATGTTTCTTTTGACCATGTCCTTAGCATTTCTGATTTTGTACCTTCTAAAAAGGGATCATTCCAATCTCTTCGAGTACACTCCCTCCAAGTCCTAGGGTGGTTTCCTTTGATTGGAATGATCTTGTAGAGCCTCGAATTCCTTCTTTTACACCCTTCTAGATAAGGGGAATTCTTCAATATATTGTAGATAAGGTAACCTATGCAAGCATATTGTCTTCCTTGACTTGGAAAGATTTGGGTTTTCCCAAGATTGTGTTAGTTATCTATGAGTCCCTGACTTTCAACAGAATTCCTACACAGGAGCCCTAGCCTCCCCCATCATATGCTGCTTAGAACAACATTTCAAAGTCTTGTTTAGTCTATTTTCTTACTCTCCCAAAAAGCGAAAATATTGTCAAGTGAACTTGTCTCTTTCACACTCATAAATTGGATTGGAAAGGGCATTTATTTGGTGTATTTTTAACCCCTTTTCGAACCAAGTAGACTAATTTCGAAAAAGAGACACTCTAGTCACTAGTGTCTAGAAGAGTTCTCTTAGGTATTGTTTTATACTTTTTTAGGCCTAGGGGACTAAATTTATGAAAAAAAACATTCTTTGGAGTTAAGTTGTAATTGCATCTCATCCTCTTGCTTGCAGTATTGAGCCTATTGTCAGTTCCTTCTTTCTCATTATAATCCTATTACCCCAACAGTTTGCATCATCATCCAAGAAGACCCTTGTTTATATCCTTTGTAGCTTGACACCATGTACCCTACGAGGAAACAGTCCCATGAGTATCCATATCCTGCATGCACCCCCTTACATTGAGCATAGGTATGTTCCACTTCTAGAAAAAAATGCTTACTTGGGACACTTGTTTCCTCCTCTATATCATAGCATTCATTTTCCTATGAAAAAACAAAAAAATAAGGGACGGAAAAGAATATTATCTCATACTGGCAGCAGTCGTGTCTCCTTTGAACAGAGCACAAAATTTTGAGTCCACTTGTCATCCAAATTTTTGGTTTAGCATGACCTTAGGAAGCTAAGCTCGTTAATTAGAGTTTACTCCTCTAATGGGAAACTCTTCCAATCCCTATGGATATTTTGATTGGTGCAACCTCCTAAATCACAAAGTTTCATCATTGAGTCTAGGCTACCAGAGTCCTCCATATGTCTCATGCTCTTATTCAAAGGATGTTTATAAGCATGTGTTGGCCATCTCTCAGAACTCTTGACTTTGCATGTTGGCCAAAGCCTCAGTGTGTCTCAAACTTACATAAAGTTGTAGTCCTACCATACACCCTGGTCCTACTTTAATTATGGGTAGGTAACCTTGAACCTAGCAGTCGACATCTCCTCATTGGTCATTGATTGGGGAGTTTCCCTTGTGTTCGACAGTAATAAATCTATTCACACATTGGGATTCATGCAGTTTCTTGGATTCAATTAGCCTTATTGGTGGTTTCCTTGCCTTTGTCAGAAATTTTACTTATTGGTTGTTATTCATAGGGTCTTTTTCATGCATTGCTTGCATCTGGTGCATGTGAAATACGCACAAGTTCATTGGTTCATGAACATGTTATCTATCCTAGTTCCTCCAAATCATCAAGCTACTTCTTTGTACCTCGTGATGACTAATGAGAGATGCCTTAATTCTCTCCTTTCAGCAGGTCTCCTTCCATTGACTTCAGCTCATCTATTATGGAAACAAGGCCTAGAGTCCTATGAGTACCTAGAGGCTTGCAGTCATCAGTGGTAGGTTATCTCGCCATCAATAGTTGGGAATACATCAATGTCTCCTGATCAATGGATTTTTCAAGTGTTCAACCTCAACTCCTTTATTCACACTTGTAAGAATGTACTTGATGCCTTGATACCTACTTTCATTATCGGTACGCTATCTTGCGTTTTGTTAACGGTATACATCAATGACCAGTAATCAAATGAAGTCTCATTGTGTTCAACCTCAAATCATTTATTCAAATGATGTAGACTTTCACCTTTGGGTGGATCATGTAGAAGACTTGAAGACATTAGTTTATAGTTGCAACTTTCCTGAGCTATTTCTATCATTCATTGGACCAATACCTATATGACTTCAATGATCATGAGAGATCAGATTGTACTCCATTGTATACAAATATCTTCAGATTGATTTTGACATTGGTTTTCACTAGGCCTTGTTCGTGACTATGATAGAATGTGGCATATATCTACCTTTGTAGTGCCTATTCATGGCCATGAACAGTTTTTTGGTATATTTCCACATGGATTTGCATTTTAATTCAAATTGGAAGTCATGTGCACAAAGTCAATATGGATTGTCATATTGCTATAAGAAACTAGTTCATCCAGTTGGGTCTCCATTACTCCACTCCTAGGAATATAATGTATTTCATCCATCACAGATATTCCTTTGACCTCACACATTTGGGGGAATATTTTATAGCAAGATTTTCCTCACCCCGTGCAACTTGATCAGAAGGCCTTTTCCATTTCCCTATGCAGACTTGAAGTCCCTTTTGCAATTCCCAGAGCTAAAAATAATATTTTTCCACATATACACACCCTAACAGCTATACAGTGTGCATATATGCAGGTTGAAACATTACATCCCACATACATCGGGTTTTTTTCCCAAAATTAAAAAATGGTGTCGGGTTTCCATGTCACGTCACGAGATCCATGATCCTTGACCTTCCATATACTGGAAACGTTTTGATTCATCCCTTTAGTTCCATTTGAAGGATATAAGTGGTCCATATCCAAGCTGTGGAAGAGAGGAGAAGAATTCAACTTTGAGATAAAAGTTACTTTAGAGAAATTACTCACTTCATAATGAGTCTACACCCCTTTGTCCTTTAAAGTCTGAACACATTGTTCAACCCCTAAGCTCTTCCCTATTTGATGGAGAACCTCATTGTCTCTCTTATATGAGCTTGCATTTGGTGGAGGATTGAAGTGGTGGAGGCCCAACTGGAAGGGACTTTGTTTCTCAGTTCCGAACGTGCTGACACGGAAGTTTTTCATTCATGCACTTTTGTTGATTACATTTTAATAGAAATACTATTTTCTCATCCAATTAATGTCTTGCAAATATTTGAATTGTTATTCCATGGGCATATTTGTTATGAATATTGATGGATTATGTTATTATATGTGCTAAATTTATATGTTATCACCATATTCTTGTGTATCTTGGTTGTTGAGGACAAGTTGCAGGTATATAGATTTGGGTCAAGTGCTCAATAGTGGAATTCATTGGATGACCAGACGAGGTAGGATATTTATGTTGTATTTTTAGCATGTTTGTTTATATATTATACTTGATATTAGAGTTGATTTATGTAGTCAATTTCATTTTTTGTGGTTTACCCCATGCCATAGAGTGATTTTCCCCATAACACCCAATCAAATAGAATACATTCCTACATTCCCCACTTGCATTTCCCACCCAGGAAGTGTGCCCCTTCTCTGCTCAAAATTCCTTTAGCTACCCCACTTCCCTTCCAAGGATTCACTAACAGGCTAGACAGAAAGTCTCGAGGCCCTGTAGTTGCAGCTGATCACCTTAGGAAAGTAATTCCCAGTAGTTCTCTCACCTAGAGTGAAATCTCACTGGCCTGACAACCCATTTCTTCGACAAACACAGACCTGACAACCCGCTTCTTCAATAGCACATGGGCCTGACAACCCGTTTCTTCAATAACACAAGTGCCTGACAACTCGCCTCTTCAATCATGCACAAGCCTTCCCTGTTAGATTCAAAATGAAGAAAACAGTAGAAATATAAAGAAAATAATAGAAGCAATCAAGAAATCATGATGAACAGACATAACAAAACAATAGCAAAAAAGGCATACTCTATTCATCAATGCTTCTATAAATCATCATGTACATAAATGTACATATATAATAAAAAAGACCATAACTATCATGTAACTGTATAATAGTTAGGTTAACTAACAAACTAACTTATGATTAGTGTTTTAACATCCCCCCTTAATCATAAGTTCGTTCTTGCCTAAAACACTGCCACTACTTGACAATCACATGTGTCAAGGGAATATTCAGAAGGCTGGTTGAATATGCTCTCTGAACTCTGAAAAGAAAATAGAAGAATTTGATGTCTTCTACTAAATTGGTGGTTTAAGGTTGACCACAAACTCATCTGGTGGTTTCAAGATGACCACAAACCAATCTGGTGGTTTCGGGATGACCACAAACCGAATGTCTAGCATAAGTTGATTTCTTCTACTAAATGGCATGGTTTTAAGTTGACCATAAACTAACAAGAGCTCAAGGATCAAAAATATGAAAATGTAACAAGCAGAAATTCATGTATTTTGCTCAATTGGTGGTTTTAAGCTGACCACAAACCATATCAACAACAATATGTTCAAGAATAAGATTGCATACCAAGAACTAGGTTGCATAATTGATCATCTGTTCACAGGCTCTAAATCAAACTTGGAAACTGACTCAAAATCAAACTTAGAACCTAAATCAATTAGATTTCCCCCCTGTCAGGGACAAGTGGTTCCAATTCCCTTGACCGACATTCACAAGTATGGCCAAGAAGAGATCTAGCATATCAAACTGTCTTCTGGCGGAGTCTGAAGACTTGATCTTCAACTCAGAAGACTACATCAACCGGGCCCCGATCATACCCTAAATCATCAAATCTTGAAAAACATTCATGTCCATCAACTGTAGAAATATCTCCAATCAAGTACGACTATACTTGTGTATAAATTCGGCAATAAGATTGCTCCAATAATTTGGCTTCCAAATGCCAATGCCAATTCCCTAACCATTCAAAATGAAGTTGTTTCCTCTTGCGCTTTTGACACCTTACTGAGGGATGATTTGTCTTCCCACAAAATTTTCATGGGTGAAGATCAAAACAGTTTGACTTATCATGGCCAAACCGGTGACAATGTTTGCACTGTATGGCTTCTTTATCTGACCGATTAGCAACATCATCATCAGCTATATCTTGTACCTTTTCCTTACCAATATCTGCAAGCTCTGTTGTCTTATCATCATTCAAAAAACCTCCACTCACAAAGAAAACAGGTTCGCTATAATTAGGAATATGAAAAAGGTTGTTAGCATCATTTTCATATCCTAGTCCATATCGGTTTCGTTTAAATCGTAATTCTTCCCATGGTCGAACAATACATTTATCTGCAACTTTTTCTGACATAGGGACTTCATCTAACTGATCTTCATGTTTTTCATAACTAATCAACTGAGAGTCTTCATTCTCATCCTTGATATCATTAAAATCACATTGTTGGTGTCAAAGCAAACTTAACTCATCAGACAACAACTTGTTTTGATGTTTGAACATATCAATCTTCTTGTGCGTTACTTGTAAACAAGTAATCACTGTGTTGAGGGTGCACTTGTTTATCGCAATTGTAGATTCTATAGTTGAGTTAATTAATGTGCACAATATTGTAAATAATTCTTCAATTCTTTCCATTATGCAGAATATGGAAGAGAGATCTTTGTTGATGCCACAAAATTCAATTTTGTATCCTGTTGTGCATGCAGAGTGATCGTTCGTTGAATTCTGCCAAAAAACTAAAGGATAACAAATGACGCACACAAAGATCCTAAGATAGACCCCCTTATTCAATTTTGGGTGGGTCAAAGAAGACTCCTTCCAAAAAAACTCCTTATAACACCTTTACAACCACCTTATAACTTCATTACAAAAAAATGTATTTGCAAACATTCTTATAACTCCTTAAGTTCTATTGCAAAAAGAATACACCTTATAACTCTTTAAGTTTCCCTCAAAACAATTTTTTTTTATAACTTAATGAAATCACTCATCACTCCCAAATAAAAAACTTGTTGAAAATCTTTAATACACTTATTACTCCCAAATAAAAAATCTTAGAAAATATTTCATAAAGTTATAACCCTTCATTCACATATCTTCATTTTTTTAGATGGAATATGAGTTGTTGTTGTTATCCAGGTAACAACAAACTAGTTCTATCTAGTTTCTCTCCACTTTCTCCACTATGAGAGTTATATTGCCAGAAAACTACTAAATCAATAGTTTCAAATACTTGATTATGCTTCACACCAATGTATCTTTCAATTTGATGTATACCCAAGGAGATCCTTCACATAATAGGAGGGAGTTCACAATCGAAAACAAATTACATCTATAACTTTAGAAATTTTAAGATATTACAAAACTTGAAATCATATTCAAGCTTTAATAATTGAACTTTTGTTCCCTGGAATGTACCAAAAATCTAGTACTTCCTCTGTATAAAGATTTCCAAAACTTTTAATATATATAATCGCTGCGAACTTACAATGATTGGAAATCATTGCAAAATGGATTCAGTCTTCATCGGGTTTGAATCTCACCAACGAGGATATCTTTGCATAAATAACGCGCAACCAGTTTTCACAGAAGTTCTAGAAGAAAATAAAATGAATGGAAATTTTACCAAATCGTTCCAAGTTTCAGCCTCACGTGGTTGGATTTTCTTGGTGACAATCTCCGGTGGCGCAAATAGTTTTGGTTTTCAACTTTTTCTTCTTATTTAATACACTTCGCAAGAACATCGAAGACTGGATCAGTATCCTTTGATCCTGCCATTACAAATCTAGTTATTATGCTTTTGCCTCCAGTATTACAAGAAAGTCTCAGACAGGGAGAAAAATCACGAGCTTTAATGACCACGGTCTCTTTTATTTATCGTATTCATGTATGGCCCTTTGCAAAAAAACCCTACACGTCAAACAATAGCTTTCTCAAGGAAAATAGCGCAGTCTCTCACAGAAAAACAACTAGTTATCGATTCTTCTTCTCTTCAAATTGAACGACTTCCATATCCCTGGGTCTCTGGGCCCTCCAATGATGGAATGAGGCTAAGACCCGCTCTGATACCACTGTTAGATTCAAAGTGAAGAAAACAATAGAAATATAAATCAAATAATAGAATCAATCAAGAAATCATGATGAACAAAGATAACTAAACAATAGCAGAAAAGGCATACTCTATTCATCAATGCTTATGTAAATCATCATGTACATAGATGTACATATATAATAAAAAATACCAGAATTGTCATGTAACTGTATAACAGTTAGGTTAACTAACAAAATAACTTATGATTAGTGTTTTAACATTCCCCAAGCACAAGGTTATGTTATGGCAGCAAGTTACAACCAGATATGGATGCCTTCTAGAGGAAATTTGGTCAGCGTGATGAAGGAATGAGCGAATTCCCCAAATACATTAAGGCCCAACAATATATTTTCATGATTATAATTGGACACTTGTCACCTTAAGAGATAACTTAGCTCCACTTGGTGGCTCTTTCCTATTCCTTGGGAACTTTGGATAATTACATATCCCATAAATGTACTTTTGGAAATATTATTAAAATATTCCCTTTAAGCTTCACACCCCTTTCCCATTCTAGTGGAGTTTATCCCCTTGTCTCTTTTCATTTGATTGGTCTACGTGTAGTGATATGTTTTATTAAAATATGAGTGCAATTACATTTCACAGAAATAGGTGCACATGCCTTTGTTGCAATCCAGGCTCTCTAGCCTAATAACCACACAGGCACTTTGGCCTCAATATACATATATACAAAGGCTCTCTAGCCCCAAAACTATCTTGTCTACATACACGGTCTAGTGCACGCTTTGAATTTAACCTCATGTACTTAACCAAGTGCATGTAAAGCTATGAAACAATGTGCAATATTCCCATGGTTTGCATGCATAGCGATCCTCGTGCACTTACTCAAGTGTGCGTAAAGTTATGAAACATGCATGCACTCTTTCCTTGGTTCACATGCACTTAATTGTACCCAAAAATTGTGCACCACAACTCACCATCCAATGTATACATTTACACTTACATTACAATTGGGGTTTGTCCTAGGGGTATTATATTCCCCTCACCCTTATTTATGCATTGTCCTAAGTGCATGATGTACAATCAAAATTTCAAAAGTCTTCAATAGAGATACGGGTACTCTGTGCGCATAGCATCCTCGTGCTCTCAAGTTGCATCCTTAGGACCATAAAAGGTCCATTGGACCTTTACTAGTCATATTACTTGATTTTGAAGTATCTTGACTTTCTGGTCTAATATGAACACTGACTAAACTCAGAAGTGACCTTCTTGCTCCACCTGAATCACATTCCAATCAATTAAATTATTAGCATCAGACACATACATTTTAAGTAAAGATACTTGAAACACATTATGAATGCATATGGATGCAGGAGGTGGAAGCATGTGTGCGACAGGACCAATCTTGTCCAAGATTTCAAATGGCCCACAATAGCGTGTTGCCAGGTTTTAACAATTTCCCAACTTAAGTGAATTATTCCTATCTTTCACTTTCAAAAACATGTGGTCACCCACTTTAAATTCTCTGTGAGTTTTTCATTTATCTATATAACTTTTCTGCTTGTCCTAGGAAACCTTTAAATTATGTTTTATTTTCACCACCTTCTCTTCCATTTCCTTAGGTAAATCCGGCCCAACCATTACTCTATCTGTTGGGTTGTCCCAACTCACTGGTGTGTTGCACCTTTTCCCATAAAGTGAATCAAATTGGATCATCTTTAGAGATGCTTGATACCCATTGTTATACGCAAACTCAACCAAATGTAAATATTTTTCCCACTGCATCGGTTTTTCTATCACATACATTCTTAGCATATCTTCTACACTTGATTTACCCTTTCTTTTTTCACATCTATTTATGGATGGTAAGTTGTGCTAAAATTCAAATTTGTCCCAACTCCTTTAAATAATCCCTTCCAAAAACTTATGTGAACTTGGGATATTTGTCAGACACAATTGTCATAGGCACACCATGATGCCTGGAAATTTCCCTCATATAAATATCAGTAATGTTAGCTTCCTTATGCACAAGTTTTACTAGAATAAAGTGGGCATCTTTAGTAAGCTTGTCCACCCTAATGATCCGGATTATTTTCGGCACGAAATGAGAGCGGTGATATAATAAATAAATGCACAGAGATATCACGGATATTCAATAATATAACGGAAATGTATCAGAGATGAAACCATAAACACATATATACAGTAATACATGATTTCTATTAATGAAATAAATGTACAGAGACTGTAAAAATACAGAGTGAAAGACTCACTAGAATGGTGGCAGCTTATCTCTAAGAAGAGATGTGATGGCTACTCGCATTCGCAAGAAGATGATTACAATGAGGATCTGAAGGCCTTTTTATAATAAACAAGAATGCCAAAAACAATAGACATCCAAAAACCTAACCCTAAGAGATGAAGCGCCAAAAGTCATGTGGGCCCCATTTGGGTAAGTTAGTACATCAACTTCCCGAGGTCGTAACTATTGCATACGATCTCTGTTTTAGGTGTATGATAGCCCGTTGGAAAGGTATTGTCGAGGAGATTCATTTTTGGGGCTCAATAATGCCTTCATCTATCATTGAGAAGCTCTATCCTAAAAAACCTTCATTTAGGCCCTCAAAATGGCCCCAGAAGTTAAAACTACTAAAAATAGTAAATTGACAAAATTGCCAGAAAAATGTTTTGAGCTAGTTGGAAAAGGTGGGTGGCCACCGATATCCACCTGGATCACCCAACTATGATGGAAACATGTTTCTTGGTTGTTCTAGGAAGCTTAGTGATGAAATCCATTGTGATAAATTCCCATTTCCACTCAATAATGAGTAATGGTTGTAGCAAACAAGATGAGTGTTTATGCTCATCCTTGACTTTTCAACATTCCAAACACCTATAAATCAACCACTTTTTTCTTCATACCTGGTCAATAGTCTTGTTTCTTGACAGTTTCAATTGTCTTTTGGTAGCCTAGGTGCCCAACATAAGGCACATTGTGCATTTCTTTTAATATTAGGTTTTTAAATTTCTGAGAGTCTGGTACATAAACTTTTCCCCTGTACATGAGGATTTCATCCTCTTTTAACTCAAAATATTCAATTTTCTACTACAAAATACCTTGTTGTAGATTTTCCTTTATTTCCACATAGTGTTGATCTAATTTTGCAGTCTCTAACATTCTGACTTTAAAATATGATTTGTACATGCTAATGGTTGTAGCATTCATCTCATGCACTCTTCTGTTGAGTGAATCAGCCACATTGTTCTCTTTACCCTTGATATTCTTTATATCAAAGTCATACTCACTGAAGAATTCTAACCACCTACTTTGCCTAGAATTTAGAGTTGGTTGTCCAAACAAATATTTGAGACCATTGTGGTTTGTACCCAACTCAAATCTTCTTCCCATGAGGTAGTGCCTCCATATCTTCAAGGCATGCACAATGGCTACCAATTCCAAATCATGAGTAGAATATTGTCTTTCATTCTCTTTTAATTTCCTTGATGCGTAGAACACCACATGCCCATTCTGACTAAGGACTCCACTGAGCCCTTCCTTGCATGCATTAGTGTGTAACAACACTCATAAACATTAAACATTTTTTTTTTGTCTTTAAGCTAGACAAGAATTTTGAACAAAAATGATTATTTTTAAGAAAGTTTTGAAATATTATAACGACATTAAACAACATTTAACAATTACAAGAAGTTTAATATAACACTTATGAAATGTTAAGCAATTTAACTTATTAAGTACCACTTAAATTTTCTGACACATTTAATAAGGAATCTAGAGGGTGACACAATGATGTAAGGTTTAAACAACTACAATACTTATTTAAGAATGCGCATTATTTGAAATTATTTATTATGCTCGGAACACAAGTTGCAAAGGTAATCCAATGATTAACTTAACAACAAATATAGCATCATTTAAGTAGAAATCAATTTCTCGTTTTATTTCCCAATTAATAACCTAATTAGGTTGTAATGGATTTATCTTTACTTTTAAGGTTTTTAAACAGTTATATCACTCTCAAATATTATATAATGAACATTTCTAATAATAACATAACATCCCATATTCCTAATATATATATATATATATATATATTGTTAGTTAGGCTAAGGTGAGGATCTTGATGCCTCAGAGTTTGTACGATGCAATAAAAAAATATTTTATCGGTGAAGAAGAGTTGAACTTTGGGGGTTAGGCTAGGAATCCTTCCAAGTAGGCAGGACAGACACCACATAGAGCACTGCAACAACAGGCACTCATTAGACAGACTTTTGGGCACTCTGATACACCTAGAGGGCATGTATTTTCTACGCCATGAAAAAAATATACCAATAAAAGGAATCTGTATAGATAACCACCACAACAACAACCATGTCATCCTCAACAACAACAAAAGTATAGATATTTTTTGCAAAACATATCGGGACCTCAAAACCCTATACCAAAATATTCTTCCTTTGGAACTAGGAGCACCGACCCTAAGAACAGATGTTGGAATTGTGGAGAGCCACACTATCAGAGAGATTGTCCTATTGAAAAGGAGAGAACTTCTAAATCAATAGGATAGACTGAAATAGGATATCTGAGCAAGGCCCATAGGATTCATGCAACTATGAATAATTGTTAGGCCGAGCATCAGTCTACATTTCTCGAGACTTTAGGTATGATAACAGATCAACAATTTAGTGTTTTGATAGATCCATGGGCTACTGAAAGTTGTTTATATAGTGCTACACTTAAAATAATCAAGGTGAAGGTAGTCGAACAAGATGAGTTTAGATATGTAGAAATGGCATCTAGAGCCAAGCAAAAGTTGGAGGAAAAGTTGCATATTGTATTATCGATTTGGGTGAATTCGTCGCAACTGTAAACCTTTTTGTCACCATCTTGGGATCCTATGATATTGTGATTGGAATGGATTTGTTAGAATCACATGACGCGATAATTAACTGTAAGAAGAAAATATAAGCTTAATTGATGATATGGGACATGATAGAGTAATTGTATGAAGAAACCAAGGAGTATCGTTAAGATTTATTTCTTCCCTACAATTACAGAAAAATATGCACAAGGGATTTAAGTTGTACGCCATATTAACGCTTAATGATAAGGGTGACACAAAGAGATTGGAAGACTTCCACTAGTATCTGAGTTCGCTAATGTTTTTCCTGAAGAACTACCAGGTTTACCACCAAATAAAGAATTGGAATTTACTATAGATTTAAAACCTGGAACAAAACCAATTGCAAGAATGCCATATCAGAAGTCGACATCTGAATTTCAAGAGTTAAAAATTCAATTGAAGGAGTTATTAGATTTGGGTCTTACATGTCCAAGTGTATCACCGTGGGGTGCACCATTAATTTTTGTAAGAAAGAAGGATGGATCATGGAGGCTTTGAATTGACTATCGTCAATTAAACAAAGCCATGATCAAGAATCAATATGTGTTACCGAGGATTGATGACTTATTTGATTGGATGAAGGGAGCGACAATGATTTCAAATATTTATTTGAGATCGGGGTATCATGAGTTGCAAATAAAAGAGGAAGACATTCCTAAAACAACGTTTAAAACAAGATTCAGACATTATGAATTTATTGTATTACCGTTTGGATTGACAAATGCCCCTGGTGTATTCATGAGTTTAATGAATGGGGTGCTCCACAAGTACTTGGAAAAGTTCGTACATGTATTTATTGACGATATATTAATTTACTCTCGAACAAAAGAGGAGCATGATGAACATCTGTGATTAGTTTTGCAGTGCCTAAGAGAAAACAAGTTGTATGGAAAGTTTTCGAAATGTTCTTTTTATCAGACAAAGATTCATTATTTGGGACACATTATTTCTAGAGAAGGTATCGTTGTAGATCCAATGAAGGTAGAGGCTATTATGGAATGGCCAACACCGACGAACATACAAGAATTACATAGTTTTATGGGATTACCAGGTTACTATCGATGTTTCATCGAGGGTTTTTCAAAAATAGCAAATCCAATTACATAACTGAAAAAGAAGAATAAGAAATTTGTATGGTCAGAGAAATGCGCTGAGGAATTTCATAATCTTAAGGAATTATTAACACCAACACCAATATTAAAATTTCCAAATATGGACAAGGAATTCTTAGTATGCACTGACGCATGCAAGGAAGGATTGGGTGGAGTATTAATGCAAGAAGGTCGAGTTATCACATATATTTAAAGGAAATTAAGAAGGTATGGAGAGAATTACGCAAAGCACAATTTGGAATTATTAATGATTGTTTATGCCTTATGATTTTGGAGGCATTACCTTATTGGATGAAAATTTGAGTTGAAAACAGATCACAGTGGATTGCAACACATTTTTACTCAGAGTGAATTGAGCGCACGACAAATACGTTGGTCAGAAATTTTAAACGACTATGATTTTGAGATCACATACATTGAGGGAACTGTTAACAGAGTAGCAGATGCATTGAGTCGGAGACCTCACATTTTCTCATTAATACCCCCAAATATGAATCTTCGAGAAAAGATCTTATCATTACAGATTGATGGTGACTAGTACAAGGAAGTAAAAGATAATATTGGACAAGATGCCATGATGATACCTAGTTATGAGAGTTAGTCTTTGGAAAATGACGGGTTACTAAGGTATAATGGCATAATTTATGTACCACCAAATGATGAATTGAGAAAATTAATTTTGAACAAATCTTATCGAGAGGTGTATATGGCTCATCCTGGAGTCATGAAAATGAAGGAAGATATTAAACCATTGTTCTTTTGGAAGGGGATGGAATCTGATATAGTTAATTATGTGGCAATATGTCTTGAATGTCAGCAAGTGAAGGCTGAACATAAACATCCAACAATATTATTATAGCCACATGTGATTCCTGAATCAAAATGGGAATTTATATCGATGGATTTTATTAATGGAATGCCATTGATGGCAAGGAGACACGACTCTATTTTTGTGTTTGTTGAAACATTGATGAAGAGTGCACATTTTATTCCATTTCGTATGATGTATCAAGCGCCTGACATAGCCATAATTTTTGTTAATGAAATTGGGATATTGCATGGTGTACCGAGGAAGATAATATCTGATCGATGATCAGTATTCACTGGATGTTTTTGGACTAGTTTCCAAGAGGCATTGAGAACACAATTAAATTTCAGTACAACATATCACCCTGAAACCGATGGAAAAACAGAAAGAAAAAATAAAATTCTAGGGGATATGCTTTGAATGTATGTGATGGATCAATAGAAACATTGGGAATAAATTTTACCATTGGTAAAATGTGTGTATAATAACAGATATCATAGTTCGATAAAGATGGCACCTTTTGAGTTTCTCTATGGATGACAATGTCAGACACCTCTGAGTTGGGATCGACTAGAGGATAGAGTCCTGGTGGGACTAGAAGTCATTTAGGAAAAGGAAGATCGTATGTGAACCATAAGGAAAATGATTAAGGAAGTGAAAGACCAACAAAATATTTACGCGTATGCACATCGTATTGCCCGTAGTTATGATATTGGTGATAAAGTTATTTTTTCGGTTGAAGTCACATAAGACTTCGATTAAGTTTGGAAAGGGAACTAAAATATCTCCAAGGTTTGTGGGGCCTTTAGAAGTTGTATAAAAGAAAGGGCCCGCGACTTACCAACTAGGCTTACCTAATTCTTTGAGGCGTATGCATGATGTGTTTCATGTTTCAGTTTTACATCATTATATTTTAGATCTGTCACATGCTATTGACTTGAGTTCATTGCAGGTGATCTGGTATTATTATATACATACATAGGCACTCTGAAGACCATCCATCCAGACCACAACAAGTATATACATACATAGGCACTCTGACAGACTGTCCATCCAGACCGCATGGGATCTATCCAGGGATGATCAATCCCCTAGGATATAAATCCTAACGGAGTTATCCTACTGATGATCAGGATACCATAGTATCATCAGCATCACTCCCCCTTTCGAGGGAAGTCCTTTCAGAGTACACCAATATTGTATCAAAAGTACTCAAACTTCACATGAGACAAAGGCTTAGTAAACACATTTGCTACCTGCTCATCTATGCCAACATACTAGAGCTTCACAACTCTCTTCTATACCATGTCATGAATGTAGTGATACCAGATCTCAATGTGCTTCATTTTATCATGGAACATTGGGTTCTTTGTCATCTTTATGCAACTCTGGTTATCACAAAAGATCACTATAGCATCCATATCTAGGTCAAATATACATGTCAACAACCTCTGAAGCCATATGGATTCACAACTGGAGAAGCATGTTGCAATGTACTCTGCTTCTATCGTACTGAGAGAAATATTGGATTTCTTCATTATTTTCCATGAAGTCATGGTTGAACACAAAATGAAACAATATCCTGAAGTGATTTTTCTATCTGAAACACTTCCAACCCAATATGAATCAGTATAGCCATACAATTTGAAGTCACAATCTCCAGTATAATAGAGGCCATAGTCCAACATACCCTTAAGGTATCTCATCACATGCTTTGCATCTACAAGGTGGACACGTCTGGGCTCCACCAGATACTAACTCATGGTCTTCACAACAAACATATAATGGTTCTGGTATTCATCATATACATCAATGATTCAATCATCTGTATGTATGTTGGCACAGGGGCAGGCCCAGGGTTCAGCTCCAAGAGTGCACCAACAAGCCCTAACTACTGACCCTTTCGGAAACACCTACGAAGCAGATGCAGTCTCACCCAAAGCAACTATGGGGGGTGTTAGTCTCTAATTTTGTCTTGGTTTAGTGAGAAAACCTTATTCTAAACCCTTCTTACCTACACTTCAATTTCTGTTTCCAGTTGATTTCGTTCTTTGTTTTTAGTGTCTTAGGGTTTGCATTTCAGTTTTTGAATAGTTTATTCAAGTTTGAAATTGAAAGACATGGTTTTTAAACAAGGTGTCACCTTATATGCCTGTTTGAACTTCATAAATCAAAAAAATTTCTAAGTCATTAATAGTGCTACGGGAATAAGGCTATTCCTATAGCGCCAAAATAATCATGCCTTGATACGCGTCTGTCATCCAGATTTCATTATGATGACACGAATCGTGGTCTGAGAGTTTGCATGTGTCCATAATAGCTTGGAATAGTTTACTGATTCAAACCATTTCATAATCTGATTGCTTTGTACCCACGAAGGTCTCATTTTAAAATCACCCAATTCTCAATGATAATTATATTATACCTGTCTGATTTTGCTGAATTTAGGCACAGGTATTTGCTCAGAGGAACGTTATACACTAACAAATTGCAGGTGGAAAATTCAGAACCCGAGGGTGCTAGTTACAGAATCCTTGGAGTTGGCTCATGCATTTAAACCCTAACACATCGTCAAACAAGCAACGCACAAGACAGTTTTGTTGAGCACCGAGTCACATGGAAGAAGAGACCATATGTTGTTAATGTTTCTGCCAGGTGTCAGAATAACTTCTAGGTATTCAAAAGGGATTGAATGTAACACTTAGTTCATGCCATGAAGAGAGAATCTTTGAGTCTAGTCGATAAGAGATAAGTGTTTTCAGTCAATTACCAGAGGGTCGTAAGAATTAAATTCACCAAGGCGGTGGATTTGTTTGGATTGATTTTAAATATTCTGGCAGAGCGTAGGAGCTCCAAGTTCATGGTCGATGAAATCTGAGTTGGTGCAGCTACTCATAAAATCAATACCTATGTTGGAATAATTTATAAAGCCTATGCCTGATCGCCCAGTTCTTGTAGAGCTTAGTACTTCAGATAGTATTGAAAAGTTAGAAAGTTATTTCGAGATTTCAAAGGATTTTATCAAATTCAAAGGGAAAAATCTAGAAATGCATGAACAGAGCAAGGTAAAAGAAACTACTTCTCAATTAATTGTTCGAAACATGGGAATATAATTGTTATGGGTTATGGTTTTGGAAGCCATATATTCATGCTATGATGAAATACAATATGAAAGCAGAATGAGAGAGCCCAGTCAAATTTTATACTTTGAGGATCGATGTTAAACTTCATTCCAGAATCCTGGACAAAGGATTTTCTTATGACTATGAAGTGATCAAATTAGTTAGTGATATGAAAGTAGTAAGTCAATGTATTTCCAGGAGATCAACAAGCAATGATCAACTCCAGATTTCGAGGCAGCTTTTCAGGGGTAATCAGCAGCCTCAAGATCAAAGAGTAGCTAAAGGACACCTGACAGCAGTAATATTCTAGCCAACAATAAACCCCAACAATTCAACATAAAAATCCAACAGTTAAACATTGAAAATTTCATCGAAGGATTTGATCAATCTAAATCAACATTTTCAGGCAACAGCTCGAGTGACAGATTTTATGGAGGAAGTAGAGCACATGCCAGTTTGAGATTAAAGAAGAATGTTGTTGTTAAAAGGAAAAAAGAGAAGAGGTCATAGTGATATAAGACCATTATGAATATGTAAAAGAAGATATCAAATGAAATACAAGAATGTCCCTAGTACATAAAGAATCATTAAAAGAAAAACCAGAAAAGCTACAGGAAATACTCTGTTTTTTACCTGTTATAGTCTTTTTCTTCAAGCGAGGTTACAGAACAGCTGGAGAGAAATTTGATGAAACCAAAAGAGGTTTTTGTTGGGAACCTACCCCTTCAAAAAAAACTCTCTCATTTTTTACACAGCAATCACATTTTAAGAGATTCGAAGAGATCTTTGAGGGATAATTTTCTGATAAAGCTACAGGAAATACTCTGTTATTTTTACCTATTTTAGTCTTCTTCAAGAGAGAGGTTGCAGAACAGCTGGAGATGAATTTGATGAAACCAAAATATTTTTTCGTTGGGAACATTCCCCTTCACAAAAAATTATCTCAGTTTTTACACAACTATCACCATTTAAGAGATACGAAGAGATCTTTGAGGGCTAATTTTATGATAAAGCTACAGGAAATACTCTGTTATTTTTACCTGTTTTAGTCTTCTTCTTCAAGAGAGGTTGCAGAACAGCTAGAGATGAATTTGATTAAACCAAAAGAGTTTTTTTTTGGGAACATGCCCCTTCACAAAAACCTCTCTCATTTTTTACACAGATATCACCATCTAAGAGATACGAATAGATTGTTGGACCCTATTTTTCAGGAATTTACCAGATTTGTTTTCCTGAAAAATCTCATGGACAACAGTTGACAAGCCACCTCATCAATTCGAATTGGAGATCAGATTGGATCTTCTCCTTGATTATTTGAAACAAGAAACTAAATATAGATGAGGAGGTTTTCAGATCCATTTGTTTTGGATCTTGATAACTATGTATTGTTTCTATATAAACTCTATAGAATGAGAAGTGATGGGGGGTGGAAAAATTGGAGATCTAGAGAACCTTTTTGTGGAGCTCATTTTAAAAGGAATTTATGTTCAATTGACACTTAATAGAAAAGGAATATGGATAGTTAGACCTTATTTTTTCTACTCTATTATTTCTTTATTCATGCTTGAATTCATTATTCAGATTGCAATGCTTTTTTATTCTTGATTGTTAATTTATACAGTGAAAATTTTGTTGTAAAGATAATTTTCGAGTTATGATATCAAGTTGATAATCTTGTTTCTTTATGATATATTGAGACGAGAACTCTTGTGAAGTTGACAAATTGAAGACTTCATCCTCCTTTTTCTTAAATTGGTTTAGTCCATCTATGTGTCTACCTATTATTCAGCCAGTGGGATTTGCTATGTTTTGATCTTGATTTTCATGTCATGTTGTAATCTTGACCTAGTTTTCAACCACCCTACAAAAACCAAATCATAAAACCTTAAAAATACTTTGCAATAAATGAATGATGCCCTCTCATAGTCAAGTGCAACTTTAGGGACTAACATTTTTGGCGTCGTTGCCGGGGACGGAGACACGAAGTATTTATCCCTAGGAGAATGACAATGATTAGATCCGCTTCTTGATGGTGAATGGGAAGGGGACAGGTACATGACTCCAAATCTTTCACCATGGCGACTCTACTGTCTAAAGATTAATACGTGACTCCATTGGATCCAACCATGGAAGCCATTTTGGCTCAAAGGTTTTATTTTTATGATTTTTCAGATGTCATTGGTTTTCCAAACCCAATTCCTAGCAGAAATGAATGGGAAGGTATCCTTCCTACATTTAAAGGCGGAGATTGGGAGGTTTCGACTGAGCATCTGCTAGATTTTCATGAGTTTATTCATGAATGTCAGATTGTGCATGAGGATGTCAAGATCAAGCTTTTCAGATACTCATTGAAGGGAGCAGCCTTTGACTGGTGCAGATCTCTTCTAGCTTCAAGTATTAACTCATTGGCAAGTTTTCATAATGCTTTCAATATATTTTGTAAAGAATATTTTTCAGTTGAAAGTCTTTTTGAAAATTGTTGTGATGAATTTGATAAGCATATTCAGCAGAAAGAAAATGTTTCTTCTGATTGCAAGAATGAAAATCATGTTGTTGAGGAAGTTTTTCCAAATCTAATTGACAATAGGAAAGATGACTGGATAGTTGTGAATGCATTAGATTTTGTTTCTAATGCACCTGTTGTCTTAGATCTAAATGAAAAAATAGTTGAAGAAGAGGTCTTTCCTCAACTCCTTCAAGTGGATTCCTATGATATGTTGTTACATGTAATTAAGGAGTAAAATCAAGAGGTTTCTCATCAAGAACAGATCTATGAGGCAACATATGGCAATGTTAGATTTGATCAACAGGTTTATGAGAACATTATGCCCATTTTTCATGTACAGTCAGAACTAGTATATGGAAGTATCAAGCAGCAAGAAGAGGTAACCATTTTCAGTTATCATTCTACTTCTTTCTATGATCTGGTAGCCATTTATGTGGATTTATGTTTCTCATAAGATTTTAGCCTTGCTATTTTTGGAATTAAATCAGATGAGGGTTGTAGGTATGTGTTACAAATTAAAATTATGTTACACATAAAGAATTCTTCTCTTATTTATATCTATGTTGAAAGAGCTTTGGTAAATGATTTGATGTTATCATGGCTTCATTGGAAGCATGATGTCACATGATGAGTCAGTTTTTATCGATTAGAAGTAGGAATAGATAGAAGAATAAGCTCACCATCAAGTATGAGATCCTTTTCAGTCTGTTGGTTTGCAGTAGAAAATTTGGTTTCAGTTTTGAAATAAAGACTCCATGCCCAACACATATAAGGCATTATTGGCAAGGGGAGTTTGGCTTCAAATGAGGAGCAGAGTTGCAGAAGTTTGTGCCAGATTTGAATGACATTGGCTGACTCCATAACCCAATGGACTAGGCACTACACAGAAGAATGTGAATGTTTGCAGAGACAAAGTTTGCAGGTTGCGTTGCATGGATGCATAGAGGAAAAGGCACAGTGGTCTACTTGTTCTTGATGCCTCATGGGGAGAACATCATCCCCCAAAAGGAGCCAATGTTAGTCTGTAATTTTGTCTTGGTTTAGTGAGAAAACCTTATTCTTAACCCTTCTTACCTACACTTCATTTTTTGTTTCCAGTTGATTTCGTTCTTTGTTTTTAGTGTCTTATGGTTTGCATTTCAGTTTTTGAATAGTTTATTCATGTTTGAAATTGAAAGACACAGTTTTAAAATGAGGTGTCACCTTATATGTCTGTTTGAACTTCATAAATTAAAATTTTGCTAAGTCATTAATAGCGCTACGGGAATAAGGCTATTCCTGTAGCTCCAAAATAATCATGCCTTGATACGCGCCTGTCATTCAGATTTTGTTATGATGACACAAATTGTGGTCTGAGAGTTTGCATGTGTCAACAATAGCTTGGAATCATTTACTAATTCAAACCATTTCATAGTCCGATTTCTTTGTACCCACGAAGGTCTCATTTTAAAATCACCCAATTCTCAATGATCATTATATTATACTTGTCTGATTTTGCTGAATTTAGGCGCAGGTATTTTCTCAGAGGAACGTTATACACTAACAGATTGCAAGTGGAAAATTTGAAACCTGAGGGTGCTAGTTACAAAAGCCTTGGAGTTGGCTCATGCATTTAAACCCTAACACACAGTCAAACAAGCAATGCACAAGACAGTTTTGTTGAGCACCAAGTCACATGGAAGAAGAGACCATATGTTGTTAATGTTTCTGCCATGTGTCAGAATAATTTCTAGGTATTCAAAAGGGATTGAATGTAACACTTAGTTCATGCCAGGAAGAGAGCATCTTTGAGTCTAGTCGATAACAAATAAGTGTTTTCAATCAATTACCAGAGGGTCGTAAGAAGGAAATTCACCAGGGCGGTGGATTTGTTTGGATTGATTTTAAATATTCTGGAAGAGCGGAGGAGCTCCAAGTTCATGGTCGATGAAATCTGAGTTGGTGCAACTACTCATAAAATCAATACCTATGTTGGAATAATTTATAAAGCCTATGTCTGATCACCCAATTGTTGCAGAGATTAGTACTTCAGATAGTATTGAAAAGTTAGAAAGTTATTCCCAGATTTCAAAGGATTTTATCAAATTCAAAGGGAAAAATCTAGAAATGCATGAACAGAGCAAGGTAAAAGAAACTGATTCTAAATTAATTGTTCGAAACATGGGAATATAATTGTTATGGGTTATGGTTTTGGAAGCCATATATTCATGCTATGATGAAATACAATATGAAAGCAGAATGAGAGGGCCCAGTCAAATTTTATACTTTGAAGATCGATGTTAAACTTCATTCCAGAATCCTGGACAAAGCATTTTCTTATGACTATGAAGTGATCAAATTAGTTAGTGATATGAAAGTAGTAAGTCAATGTATTTCTAGGAGATCAACAAGCAATGATAAACTCCATATTTCAAGGCAGCTTTTCAGGGGTAATCAGCAGCCTCAAGATCAAAGAGTAGCTAAAGGACACCTGACAACAGTAATATTCTAGCCAACAATAGACCCAAGCAATTCAACATACAAATCCAACAGTTAAACATTGAAAATTTCATTGAAGGATTTGATCAATCTAAATCAACATTTTCAGGCAACAGCTCAAGTGAGAGATTTTATGGAGGAAGCAGAGCACATGTCAGTTCGAGATTAAAGAAGAATGATGTTGTTAAAAGGAAAAAAGAGAAGATGTCATAGTGATAGAAGACCATTCTGAATATGTAAAATCAGATATCAAACGAAATACAAGAATGTCCCCGGTACATAAAGAATCATTAAAAGAAAAACTAGAAAAGCTACAGGAAATACTTTGTTTTTTACCTATTATAGTCTTTTTCTTCAAGAGACGTTACAGAACAACCAGAGAGGAATTTGATGAAACCAAAAGCGGTTTTTGTTGGGAACATGCCCCTTCACAAAAACCTCTCTTAGTTTTTACACAACAATCACATTTTAAGATATTCGAAGAGATCTTTGAGGGCTAATTTTCTGATAAAGCTACAGGAAATACTCTGTTATTTTTACCTGTTTTAGTATTCTTCAAGAGAGAGGTTGCAGAACCGTCGGAGATCAATTTGATGAAGCCAAAAGAGTTTTTTGTTTGGAACATTCCCCTTCACAAAAACCTCTCTCAATTTTTACACATCTATCACCATTTAAGATATACGAAGAGATCTTTGAGGGCTAATTTTCTGATAAAGCTACAGGAAATACATTGTTATTTTTACATGTTTTAGTCTTCTTCTTCAAGACAGGTTGTAGAAAAGATGGAGATAAATTTGATGAAACCAAAAGATTTTTTTATTGGGAACATGCCCCTTCACAAAAACCTCTCTCATTTTTTACAAAGCTATCACCATTTAAGAGATACGAAGAGATTGTTGGACCCTATTTTTTAGGAATTTACCAGATTTGTTTTCCTGAAAAATCTCATGGACAACAGTTGACAAGCCACCTCATCAATTCAAATTGGAGATCATATTGTATCTTCTCCTTGATTATTTGAAACAAGAAACTAAATATAGATGAGGAGGTTTTCAGATCCATTTGTTTTGGATCTTGATAACTATGTATTGTTTCTATATAAACTCTGTAGAATGAGAAGTGATGGGGGGTGGAAAAATTGGAGATCTAGAGAACCTTTTTGTGGAGCTCATTGTAAAAGGAATTTATGTTCAATTTACACTTAATAGCAAAGGAATATGGATGGTTAGACCTTCTTTTTTCTACTCTGTTATTTGTTTATTCATGCTTGAATTCATTATTCAGATTGCAATGCTTTTTTATTCTTGATTGTTAATTTTTTTTATTCTTGATTATTAATACAATGAAAATTTTGTTGTAAAGATAATTTTCAAGTTATGATATCAAGCTGATAATCTTGTTTCTTTATGATATATTGAGACGAGAACTCTTGTGAATTTGACAAATTGAAGACTTCATCTTCCTTTTTCTTAAATTGGTTTAGTCCATCTATGTGTCTACATTTTATTCAGCCAATGGGATTTGCTATGTTTTGATCTTGATTTTCATGTCAAGCTGTAATCTTGACCCTGTTTTCAACCACCCTACAAAAACCAAATCATAAAACCTTAAAAATACTTTGCAATAAACGAATGATGCCCTAGCTTTTCCTCTCACAGTCAAGTGCAACTTTAGGGACTAACATCTTTGGCGTTGTTGCCGGGGACGGAGACACGAAGTATTTATCCCTGGGAGAACGTAAACGATCAGATCCGCTTCTTGATGGTGAATGGGAAGGGGACAGATACATGACTCCAAATCTTTCACCATGGTGACTCCACTGTCTAAATATTAATAGGTGACTCCACTGGATCCAAGCATGTAAGCCATTTTGGCTAAAAGGTTTGCTTTTTATGATTTTTCAGATGTCATTGGTTTTCCAAACCCAATTCCTAGCAGAGATGAATGGGAAGGTATCCTTCCTACATTTAAAGGCAGAGATTGGGAGGTTCCAGCTGAGCATCTACTAGATTTTCATGAGTTTATTCATGAATGTCAGATTGTGCATGAGGATGTCAATATCAAGCTTTTTAGATACTCATTGAAGGGAGCAGCCCTTCACTGGTGCAGATCTCTTCCAGCTTCAAGTATTAACTCATTGGCAAGTTTTCATAATGCTTTCAACATATTTTGTAAAGAAGATTTACCAGCTGAAAGTCTTTTTCAAAATTGTTGTGATGAATTTGATAAGCATATTCAGAAGAAAGTAAATGTTTCTTCTGATTGCAAGAATGAAAATCATGTTGTTGAGGAAGTTTTTCCAAATCTAATTGTTAATAGGAAAGATGACTGGATAGTTGTGAATGCATTAGATTTTGTTTCTAATGCACCTGTTGTCTTAGATCTGAATGAAAAAATAGTTGAAGAAGAGGTCTTTCCTCAACTCCTTCAAGTGGATTCCTATGATATGTTGTTACATGTGATTAAGGAGGAAAATCAAGAGGTTGCTCATCAAGAACAGATATATGAGGCAGCATATGGCAATGTTAGATTTGATCAACAGGTTTATGAGAACACTATGCCCATTTTTCATGTACAGTCAGAACCAGTATATGGAAGTATCAAGCAGAAAGTAGAGGTAACCATTTTCAGTTATCATTCTACTTCTTTCTATGATCCGGTAGCCATTTATGTGGATTTATGTTTCTCAGAAGATTTCAGCCTTTCTATTTTTGGAATTAAATCAGATGAGGGTTGTAGGTATGTGTTACAAATTAAAATTATGTTATACATAAAGAATTCTTCTCTGATTTCTATCTGCGTTGAAAGAGCTTTGGTAAATGATTTGATGTTATCATGGATTCATTGGAAGCATGATGTCACATGATGAGTCAGTTTTTATTGGTTAGAAGTAGGAATAGATAGAAGAATAAGCTCTCCATCAAGTATGAGATCCTTTTCAGTCTGTTGGTTTGCAGCAGAAAATTTGGTTTCAGTTTTGAAATAAAGACTCCATGCCCAATGCATATAAGGCACTATTGGTAGGGGGAGTTTGGCTTCAAATGAGGAGCAAAGTTGTAGAAGTTTGGGCCAGATTTGAATGACATTGGCTAACTCCATAACCCAATGGACTAGGCACAACACAAAAGAATGTGAATGTTTGCATAGACAAAGTTTGCAGGTTGCGTTGCATGCATGCATAGAGAAAAAGGCACAGTGATTTGCTTGTTCTTGATGCCTCACAGGGAGAGCATCATCCCCCAGAAGGAGCAAATGTTAGTCTCTAATTTTGTCTTGGTTTAGTGAGAAAACCTTATTCTAAACCCTTCTTACCTACACTTCAATTTATGTTTCCAGTTGATTTCGTTCTTTGTTTTTAGTGTCTTATGGATTGCATTTAAGTTTTTGAATAGTTTATTCAAGTTTGAAATTGAAAGACATGGTTTTTAAATGAGGTGTCACCTTATATGCCTGTTTGAACTTCATAAATTAAATTTTTTCTAAGTCATTAATAGCGCTATGGGAATAAGGCTATTCTCGTAGCACCAAAATAATCATGCCTTGATACGCGCCTGTCATCCAGATTTTGTTATGATGACATGAATTGTGGTCTGAGAGTTCGCATGTGTCCACAATAGCTTGGAATCATTTACTAATTCAAACCATTTCATAATCTGATTGCTTTGTACCCACGAAGGTCTCATTTTAAAATCACCCAATTCTCAATGATCATTATATTATACCTATCTGATTTTGTTGAATTTAGGTGCAGGTATTTGCTCAGAGGAACGTTATACACTAACAAATTGCAGGTGGAAGATTCGGAACCCGAGGGTGCTAGTTACAGAATCCTTGGAGCTGGCTCATGCATTTAAACCCTAACACACAGTCAAACAAGCAATTCACAAGATAGTTTTGTTGAGCACCGAGTCACATGGAAGAAGAGACCATATGTCGTTAATGTTTCTGCCAGGTTTCAGAATAATTTCTAGGTATTCAAAAGGGATTGAATGTAACACTTAGTTCATGCCACGAAGAGATCATATTTGAGTCTAGTCGATAAGAAATAAGTGTTTTCAGTCAATTACCAGAGGGTCCTAAGAAGGAAATTCACCAGGGCGGTGGATTTGTTTGGAATGATTTTAAATATTTTGGCAGAGCGCAAGAGCTCCAAGTTCATGGTCGATGAAATCTGAGTTGGTGCAGTTGCTCATAAAATCAATACCTATGTTGGAATAATTTATAAAGCCTATGTCTGATCGCCCAATTCTTGCAGAGCTTAGTACTTCAAATAGTATTGAAAAGTTAGAAAGTTATTCCCAGATTTCAAACGATTTTATCAAATTCAAAGGGAAAAATCTAGAAATGCATGAATAGAGCAAGGTAAAAGAAACTACTTCTCAATTAATTGTTCGAAACATGGGAATATAATTGTTATGGGTTATGGTTTTGGAAGCCATATATTCATGCTATGATGAAATACAATATGAAAGCAGAATGAGAGGGCCCAGTCAAATTTTATACTTTGAGGATCGATGTTAAACTTCATTCCAGAATCCTAGACAAAGGATTTTCTTATGAATATGAAGTGATCAAATTAGTTAGTGATATGAAAGTAGTAAGTCAATGTATTTCCAGGAGATCAACAAGTAATGATCAACTCCAGATTTCGAGGGAGCTTTTGAGGGGTAATCAGCAGCCTCAAGATCCTAAAGGACACCTGACAGCAATAATTTTCTAGCCAACAATAGAACCCAGCAATTCAACATACAAATCCAACAGTTAAACATTGAAAATTTCATCGAAGGATTTGATTAATCTAAATCAACATTTTCAGGCAACAGCTCGAGTGACAGATTTTATGGAGGAAGCAGAGCACATGCCAGTTCGAGATTAAAGAAGAATGTTGTTGTTAAAAGGAAAAAAGAGAAGACGTCATAGTGATAGAAGACCATTCTGAATATGTAAAAGCAGATATCAATTGAAATACAAGAATGTCCCCAGTACATAAAGAATCATTAAAAGAAAAACCAGAAAAGCTACAGGAAATACTTTGTTTTTTACCTGTTATAGTCTTTTTCTTCAAGAGAGGTTATAGAACAGCTGGAGAGGAATTTGATGAAACCAAAAGGGGTTTTTTTTGGGAACATGACCATTCTAAAAAACCTCTCTCATTTTTTACACAGCAATCACATTTTAATAGATTCGAAGAGATCTTTGAGGGATAATTTTCTGATAAAGCTATAGGAAATACTCTGTTATTTTTACCTGTTTTAGCCTTCTTCTTCAAGAGAGGTTGTAGAATAGTTGGAGGTGAATTTGATAAAAACAAAAAGAGGTTTTTGTTGGGAACATTCCCCTTCACAAAAACCTCTCTCAGTTGTTACACATCTATCACCATTTAAGAGATACGAAGAGATCTTTGAGGGCTAATTTTCTGATAAAGCTACAGGAAATACTCTGTTATTTTTACCTGTTTTAGTCTTCTTCTTCAAGAGAGGTTGCATAATAGCTAGAGTTGAATTTGATGAAACCAAAAGACGTTTTTGTTGGGAACATGACCCTTCACAAAAACCTCTCTCAGTGTTTACACAACTATCACCATTTAAGAGATACGAAGAGATTGTTGGACCCTATTTTTCAAGAATTTACCAGATTTGTTTTCCTGAAAAATCTCATGGACAGCAGTTGACAAGCCACCTCATCAATTCAAATTAGAGATCAGATTGGATCTTCTCCTTGATTATTTGAAACAAGAAACTAAATATAGATGAGGAGGTTTTCAAATCCATTTGTTTTGGATCTTGATAACTATGTATTGTTTCTATATAAACTCTGTAGAATGAAAAGTGATGGGGGGTGGAAAAATTGGAGATCTAGAGAACCTTTTTGTGGAGATCATTGTAAAAGGAATTTATGTTCAATTGACACTTAATAGAAAAGGCATATGGATGGTTAGACCTTCTTTTTTATACTCTGTTATTTCTTTATTCATGCTTGAATTCATTATTCAAATTGCAATGCTTTTTTATTCTTGATTGTTAATTTATACAATGAAAGTTTTGTTGTAAAGATAATTTTCAAGTTATGATATCAAGCTGATAATCTTGTTTCTTTATGATATATTGAGAGGAGAACTCTTGTGAAGTTGAAAAATTGAATACTTCATCTTCCTTTTTCTTAAATTGGTTTAGTCCATCTATGTGTCTACCTATTATTTAGCCAGTGGGATTTGCTATGTTTTGATCTTGATTTTCATGTCATTCTGTAATCTTGACCCAGTTTTCAACCACCCTACAAAAACCAAATCTTAAAACCTTAAAAATACTTTGTAATAAATGAATGATTCTCTATCTTTCCCTCTCACAATCAAGTGCAACTTTAGGGACTAACAGGGGGGTTGCAGGACAGAGATGTTTACAACCAAGGGGAATATCAAGTGGATATAATACTAGAATAGTACAACATGCATATATCACTTATCAGCTTAGACCTACTCCACACAACTATCTATCAGATCTAACATAGTAATGCAATAACAGTATATCAAAGGGAAAAGAACATAGCATCAATCACACACTACACAAGGTATATGTGGTTCACCCTCTCTCTAGGGATACATCCACAGAACTGTGATTTATAATATATTAAGATGAAGCATATAGTTCTTGTATGCACTCTCAGCTAGCAGATCTTCTCTCTTCTCCTCGCTATCTCTCCCCTCCCTGCGCACCCAGCTACAGGGTTGATCTTTTCACCCAGCTGAAGATCTTACAATACAGAAGGCTCTCGGACTCAGCACTTCTTTCTCACTCAATATTACTCGTTCGATCACACAATCACAAATACAACAACAACAATCATAACACCAACCCATCCCAGGTCCTTTAGACCTCTATTTATACATTACAATAGCTCACTGACATCCTTAGGTCACAACCTAGGTGTCAAAAACCCTAGATACCAAAACCCTAGGTTAACTTGACCCAAATTTTCAGGGTTTCGTCAGCTTGTCTTTCCTTCCTTCTCGCACGGTGCTCCAAAGAATCTTACGGTGGATTTTTCCACTTGCTGAGTTGTCCACGATCCTTCTTCCTTGTTGATCTATCATCCTTGGTCTCCTCGTCCAACAGCTTGTTTCCTTTTACTTCGCTCCATCTTTTATGCTCTTTTGCTCACTTCGACCCAGTAACAGTCAATGTGTCTTCCATGCAGTTCACACTTTTCCTTTTCTTCCTTGCTCTTCACTGACTTTCATAACCAAGGGCCAACATGCCCCCAACACTCACCTGTGACTCGTCCCGAGGCACTTCAGATATGACCTTTCTATTTTACTTCGAATTCATATTGTGCAGTGCAGCCTTTGCTCTCTTCTCTATGCCTCCTCTCCTTCCTTATGCAGATTGTATTTTCTGTGTCTGGTACCCAGTTTCAACTACACCTGGTACCTAGACCCTTTTCCTCATGCTTTTACTGAGAGCTGGGAGGAAGCTAGTTGTCACAATACAATTTCAGTTGTCTCCCATTCACTAATCCTTCCTTCCATTCTCCCTTCAAAGTCTTCAACTGTGCAGCTCCTCCTTCTGTAACATAGGTGACCTCATATGGCCCGAGCCAATGCATTATGAAATTTCCTAGATGCTTCATGAATTTACTGTCATATACCAATACTATATCACCTTGCTTAAATGCCTTCTTAATGTGTCTGTCATGGTAGGCCTTCTCTCTTTCCTTCTATACCTGCTGATGGAATCATGCAATAAATTTGTCTTCTTCTAGTTCGACCAACTGTGCAATCCTTTCTTGAATAGTGCTAGTGTCATCCATATCTGTAAAGGTAGTAATTCTTAGGCCTTGTACCAAATATTCCATTGGGACAATGGCTTCAAGACCATACACCAACTTAAAAGGGGTCTGCATTGTTAGCTTCTTACAAGTGGTTCTATAGGCCCACAGTACCACTAGTACTCTTAAATCCCAATCATCTCTATTAACACTGCAAATCTTCATCAACGTTGTCTCCAAGATCTTGTTGAATGCTTCCACTGTCCCATTTTCTTGTGGATGGTAAGGCGAGCTCTTCTGATGGTGGACTGCAAATTCCTCAATCAAGGCTTCAACTATTTTCTTTATGAAATGTGTTCCTTGATCACTCATAAGGATCTTTGGGCATCCAAACCTGGTTATGATGTCATCAAATATGAAGCGCCCAGCTGTAGTTTCACTATAGTCCTTAACTTCTCTTGCTTCGCCCTATCTGGTCAAATATTTTGTCACAGTAATGATGTACCTTGATCATGTCTGCTTGCCTGGTGGGTTTATAGGTCCCACGAAGTCAATGGACCATTTCTCAAATTCTTGTAGGGTCAGTTGTGGTGCTAAGGGAATTTCATCTCTTCTGGATGGTTTCCCAACTCTTTGGCATGCATCGCAGGCTCTGTAATAATCTTTAGCATCTTTGTGTAAGGTAGGACACCAAAGGCCAGCTCTAAGAACCTTCTGCGCAGTTTCTTTCCCCTCGTAGTGTCCTCCATCGATCCCTTTGTGAGATTCAGCAAGAATCAATGGTCGCTTTGCCTCCATAACACACCTTCTCAATATCTCATCAGGTCCCATTTTGTATAGTTGTCTAGCTATAAGTGAAAATTCGGCAGCGCGCATTACTAGTTGTTTCTTCTGGGGAATTGTATACTCACTAGGTGCCATTCCTATTGACAGGAACTGGACTATCTCTACGAAGTGGTCATAAATATTTCTAATGGCCAATAACTGTGCATTCGACAGTGCATCCTCCAAACTGGTCGGATCTTTTCCATGTTCCAACCTTGACAAGTGGTCATGACCTTTGTTCATTCTTCCTGGTTTAACTATGATCTCAAAGTCATATTCCTAAAATAGCAGCAGCCACATGCATATTCTCCCCCCCAACACTGGCTTGTTGACTAGGTATTTTAGCGTAGAGTGCTCAGTAAACATTTTAAAGTGTCCTCCCAACAAGTAGTGGAGAAATTTCAGCAGCGCATACACCATGGCTAACCCTTCTCTTTCAGTGGTGGTGTAATTAATCTCAGCTATGGATAGTTTCCTGCTAGCAAAAGATAACAGATGGTCAATATCTCCTTCCCCGGGTTGTGCTAACAATTATCCTAAGGAAATAGAAGATGCGTCAATATGCACATGAAACTCCTTGCTCCAATCTGCGAAAACCAGAATAGGCGCAGTAACTGTTTTCTGTTTCAGTGTGTCGAAGATTTGTTGGCACTCTTCTGTCCAGTGAAATTGGCAGTCTTTCTTCAAAATATTCTCCATAGGTGTTGTAATCTGGGCGTATCCTTTAATGAACTTCCTTTAATATCACGTATGTCCCAGCGCAGTGCACAACTGTTTGACTGAAGTAGGAAGTGGCAGATCAACTATAATGGCAATTTTAGAGGGGTCTACCAGCAATCCCTGCTTGCATACAATATGACCTAACAACACTCCAAATGGTGAAAATAAAATGCACTTATTCAGATTCAAGGCAATTTGACACACCTACATTTGTCCAACATTAGCCTTAGACATTCAATATGATTTTTCAATAAACTAAAAACAGACCAATCATCAAAATATGCTTCTAGAAATTTATGCAAAAACTCCTTGAATGCTTCGACCACCACCCTAGAAAAGATGGTTGGGGAATTCTTTAATCCAAATGGCATCACTGTATACTGGTAGGATCCTCATTCTATTGCAAATGTGGTCTTATGTCGATCTTCCTTGGCAATCCGGATCTGATGGTATCCTGAAAATCCATCTGTAAAAGAATATACCTCCTAGCCTCCCACATTATCTAACACTTTGTCAGTGAATGGTGTAGGGAAGGGATCATGCAAAAAGGCATCATTCAGCTTCCTAAGATCTACGCGGATCCTAATCTCTCCTATCTTCTTTTCTTGTACCACCATAGGGCTAATCCACTTTGATTCTTCAATAGGTTCTATAATCCCTGCTTCCAGCATTCTATCGAGCTCAATCTTCACTTTCTCCTTATATTTAGGGTTCAATCTGTATGGTCTCTGTTTGACTGGTGTTGCATCTGGTTTCAAAGGGATCCTCATCTCTCCCATAGACCCTTTAATGCCCTTCATATCAGTGAACTTGGTCGGAAACAAGTCCTGATATTCATGCAGTAACTCTATTATCTTGTCAATAGTAGCAGCATCCCAATAATCTCCAACATTTGCAAGCTTCAGTGTCTACTATGTTCCAATGTTTACCTTCTTAATCTTGATCGGTTGTCTAATGAATGGTATCTTAACTCCTGGTCCTTCCACATCTCTATGGCCTTCTGTTTCTACAATTTCCACCTTCCTAGGACCATCGTCTTCATCAGCATTGATGTTGTAACAGCCTTGCAGTTTCTGGAGAGGCGCAATCCATTCATCCTCTTCTTGTTCTAAAGGGGGGCTAGAGGCCTCCTCAAATACTTTATGTCATAAAATATGTAACTCTTGATCTACTGAAGGATATTGATTGTCAAATAAGAAGGTGGTTACAAATTTCTGAGTCATACCTTCCCAATCTGCAATGATGAGGCACAGCTCCGCTTGAAGGTACCAGTTGATAGGGGTTGTGTCTAGTGTGTTAATGAACTTGTGCACCCACTACTCTTAAGGAACAGTTCTCCAAGCTTCCTCACAACTTCACACATGGTCCTTTGGGCAGCTTCAACCTGTGTACCAAACTTCGCAGCCTTCCACTTGTACTGAGAACCGCGCGGTCATCAGGGTACAACATTGTACCCATTCTGTAATGTTTTTCTCTATGTCCCCCACCATCTTGTTGGTGTTTCTTTCAAGGCCTCATCCATTGCCAACAATCTCTATTGTGTTGGTACACTTTCTTCGAATTCCGAGAAGAAGGTTTCTAAAGGATTCAGACCATCAAAGTTGGCCAATTTACTTACTCGTGTGTCAATCCAACGAATTTCTCTGGTTAATCTAGCACATCTCCTCGTAGATACTTCATACATTTTGTTCTGCCAGTTATCCAGTGCTTCTTCTGAATCTGATGAACATGCATTGTCACTTTTCTAGCTTAGGTTTCCATCGGTCGTAGGATTAATGTAATCATGTTGTCTGGCTGTTAATTTGTATATGTTTTCCAGTTCATATGCGCGGTCTTCTTCTCTGACAGGTTATGTGTATCGTTGACCTTCATATGGATCTAAAGGTGCAATGACCCTAAGGCCATTTATTTCAAACGTCATACATATTTTCTTTAAATCAACCACAGTGGAATTATTGAAAGCCCAATCAATTCCTAATAGTGCAGGGTAAGGGCAGTTGTCATCAACTATCTCAATTACCTCAAAATCTGCAAACGTTCTTACTCCGGAAATATCCACAGGGACATGTTCCAATATTCCAAAGGGGCTTACATCTTGCTTATTATCCATCCTAAGTCTAATAGGGGAATATATCAACTTCGGTTTTCCCATCAATGCCCAAGTTTGCTTCGTCATGACATTGACCTCCGACCCTAAGTCAAGGACCACATAGTCTATATCATATTCTCCTATCTGATCATTCAAGTGTAGTTCCTTATTTGTCCTTCTCCTCTTGGATAGTTGATGTATTGCTTTATTCAGTAAAGGATCTATCCTTCCTATCTCATATTGTCTGATTAAATTTTTTATCTCTTGTACAGCACTCTCATATTGGATCAACTTAATACAAGTATATAAAAATTCCATGAGCTTACTTACCTCTTGTCCTTCGTTTGGTGAAGTAGACTAATCGAATGCCAGAGGCATTCCATATTCTCTTACTTTTATCTGTGTCTTTGATGAAGAGCCTTGGTCTGCTTTGAACTCTTTTCTTGCCTCCTCAAATATTTGTCTTTCTTTCTTTGCATCAAAAGTTTGGGTCTTCTCTGTAGCTTTCCTGACTCCTGAGTCTTTTGTAGTCTTTCCTTGGGTCAGTATGTCTTCTCCTGTAACAATGCCTCCTCTAGTGATAATAGCGACTCTAGGGAATTATCCATGAGGTTCATCATATATCATTTGTACTTACGGGTTCTGTTGAGGTCCTCGTCTTTCCTGAAGCTTAGCTAGCAGCACAGAACAATCCTTTATAATGTGTTCGAAGGAACTGCAGTAGCTGCAAGTAGTGCAAGGGTTCTGACAGTCCCTTTCTAAGTGTCCTAGTTGTGCGCAGTTGTAACAAATGATCTGTCCTCGGCCTCGACCCATACCTCCTCCTCGTCCTCTGAATCCACCATAAGAATTGAAGTTTCCTCTCCCAGGGGAGTTATATTGCATAGTGTTTCCTTCTTGTTGTACTTCACCTTGAATTTTATATATGTCTCTTGACCTTTCATGCATGAGGTCATAAGCCCTACAATCCCTATCATCGTGCCCTATGGACTTACAGAATGTGAAATACAAATTTGTGGGTGTCTGAACATATTTTTGCATGTAATAGCACTCACCAGGGCGATGTCTATTTCTGCATACCTCGCACCAGGGTAGGGTGACTTGCTTCAAAGGGCTTGGAGATATAGAGGCCAAGTATTCATGAAATAGGGGACAGTGTTCCTTGTCATGGCCTTATGATATCCATCTGACACACCAGATGTATTCTCTTTTATCTTTCTCCTTGTCTTTCTTCATATCTTTGACCTGCAGAGACAAACTAGTTAGTTGACTCAAGATTTGACTCATACCTGAGCTAGATTCTCTAATAGGGGTTGGTTTTAACTTCATGGCAATCTCCAGCGCCCCATCCTGTGAAGAAATCTTTTGTTGCATCAGAGGAACTCTGATGTGTGGTAAGATGGCAGCAATGAACCATTCTTTGTTCTACTCATCTGGGATCTGAAAAGTCAATCGGCCTGTTAAGGCCTTGAATCTATGATTGAATTCCCAAACAGGTTCGGATACCTTTTGCTTGATCTCTTTCAACTTTGTAATACATTGTGACTCTGACCTGGGTTTCTTGAATCTGCAATCAACGCATTCTTGATCTCATTCAGCTGCTTAGGTTGTGCAGGTCCTTGGACAAGCTTCATGTACCATATCAGTGTGTGATCCCTTAGGGTAGTACTAAACTAATCTCTTTTAACAGCTTCATCAGTGAAATTCTTAATATTCCATACGGCTTCACATAGGAACAAGTGTTGATCAGGATCTTCATATCCATCTCCCCTAAAAATAGGGAGCATCATCTCATCTTCCATAGATCTTCCTAGGGTTCCTGACTAATAGTGACAGTGTTATGAACGCTCTGGTGGCTTGGATTACTCTGATTGCTTAATGCTACTGAATCAACAGGAGGGACAACAGTACTTACTTTAGCATTCTTTACCGTTCCTGAAGTTCATGGCCCTTCCAGGTGAGGTTCTTCAACTTTCCCTTTCTTTGTCCCAACAGATTTTGAATTCTCTTCATCAATCAGATCTGCCTCTTCTCCACTGTAGAAACCCTCATCCATGTAGTTCTACTTAAACAAGTTCGCAAGATGAACTTCTCTAAATTCTCTCCCACTGCGTGTATGTCCAGCCTCTGTGTCGTTGTCATTGTCTGAATTCTTGAACATTATCTTTTCCAGATCTGACCAATCTATTGTATCTTCAAGATGTTCTTCTCATGCAATAGCATCTTGATCCTCAACTTCAAAAAATGTAAAAATTTTCATCTAGGTCCCTTGAATAAATATCTCTCAGCTTGTTTATATGACTCTACTCTGTCAACAACAAACTCGGTGATGTACCATCCAATGGTGTTATCAAACCAGTGATCTATTGATCTTGAAACGACGTTATCAACTCTCTTGACCTTCTTGATCAGCGTCGACGTCCAAACCACAGGAGGTCTAGATCTGATCTCAAACTGGGTATCTGCTAACCTAGTTAACCACTCATATATCTCCTGATGGATTCCTCCAAAGAAAATCTTGTGTATATTAGTAAAGATATATCTTCCTAACCAATCCTTTGTACTAATATTAGGGTTCTTTTTCTGGGCTTCAGCGAAGTCCCTTTCTTGATCCTCTATCCACTTTTGAATTTTTGTCTTTGATGAAAACCACCTTGACATTCCCTCAAGAAGAGTCATGTCCTGGAAATGGAACCATTTGTTGGCACAGGGGCAGACCCAGGGTTCAGCTCCAAGAGCGCACCAACAAGCCCTAACTACTTTCCCTTTCGGCAACACCTACGAAGTAGATGCAGTCTCACCCAAAGCAACTATGGAGGGCTCGCAGGACAGAGATGTCTAAAACCAAGGGGAATATCAAGTGGATCTAATACTAGAACAGTAAAACATGCATATATGACTTATCAACTTAGATCTACTCCACACAACTATCTATCATATCTAACACAGTAATGCAATAGAAATGTATCAAAGGGAAAAGAACATAGCATCAATCACACACTACACAAGGTATACGTGGTTCACCCTCTCTCTAGGGCTACGTCCATAGAACTGTTCTTTATAATATATTAAGATGAAGCATACAGTTCTTGTCTGTGCTCTCAGCTAGCATATATTCTCTCTTATCCTCACTATCTCTCCCCTCCATGCACACCTAGTTGCAGGGTTGATCTTCGCACCCAGCTAAAGATCTTACAATATAGAAGGCTCTCGTACTCATCACTTCTTTCTCACTCAATATTACTCACTCGATCAAAAAATGACAAAGAGAAAAAAAAAATCATAACACCAACCCATCCCAGGTCCTTTAGACCTCTATTTATACATTACAATAGCTCACTGACATCCTTAGGTCGAAACCTAGTTGTCAAAAACCCTAGATACCAAAACCCTAGGTCAACTTGACCCATGTTTTTAGGGCTTCGCTAGCCTGTCTTTCCTTCCTTCTCGCGCGGTGCTCCAAAGCATCCAACGGTGGATTTTTCCACTTGCTGAGTTGTCCATGATCCTTCTTCCTTGATGATCTATCATCCTCGATCTCCCTTTCCAATGAATTGCTTCCTTTTACTTTGCTCCGCCTTTTCTACTATTTTGCTCACTTCGACCCAATAACAGTCACTGTGTCTTCCACGCAGTTCGTATTTTTCCTTTTCTTCCTTGCTCTTCGCTAACTTTCATAACCAAGGGCCAACACTGTATAAAGTAACATCAACTATTTCTGATGAAGTATCATCCAATAACTTCAGATTTGTCTCCATAGGAGTGGACATGGTTTTACAGTCCATCAAAATTTCCATAGCACACTTTCCTTTATTAAGGAAAATATCTTCTGGGCTCTGCCATACTTGAATACCTAAGAAATAGTGCATCGAGCCTAGGTACTTCATTTCAAGTTCAACAACAAGCTTCTTCCTACAATTTGTGATGAGATTTTATCCATATGTCAAGAATAAGTCATCCATATATAGCAGCAATATAATTGGTCCATCATTCTCAATATTGAAGTAAAGGTTGGGATCATATTTACTCTTGGTAAATCCCAAGATCATCAGAATATTATCAATCTTGTCATACCAATCTCTTGGAGCTTGTTTCAACTTGCAGACATGAGTCTTCATGTCTTATACTTTGAAACCAAATTTTCACATCACATTGTACCAACCTAGTACACTTGCTCAGTTGCAACACAACATGGATAACCATGTGTTGGTTCTATGTGATTTCTGCAAAGCACTATTTGTTTCACTTCCTGAGAGTATGTCCTCTACCTTTTTTTCAATTGTTCCTTCTGGAACCGGGACTCTGTACCTGCAGCTGTTATTTCTGAAGCTAGGAATAATTGCTCTATTCTCACTATAGTTTTTGAACTCTGAGAGTAGCTCCTCTACTCCATCACGATGATAGATTCATTTGCTCGCTATGAATCTCATACTGCGTTGGCTTATTTTAATGGATCATAGTTGTTCTATATATAACTTTTCTAATTACTATAGCACGTGTTTCGTCATAGTCTTCCCCCTCTTGTTGGGAGAATCCTCTGGACACAAATAAATCTTTGTACATATTTATATTGTTATCTGAAACATCCTTCTTCTGTTAGATCAATATTGGAAGTCACCACTAACTTCCCTTCTAGTCTCAAGGAAAAATATATATCCCATACCTTTTGACTATCTTCCTCTTCTATCACTGAAACAAGGGAATCTTCCCAAGAGATTTCACATCTTCTAGAAGTCTTTGAAGCTACGATCTAGTATTCTCAACTCATGGAATATTTTTGTTAGTCCTGGAAGATGTCTCTTTACTCATCTGATTATCTCTAAGATCATACTCACTCTGAGTCTCAATGCTCCCTCTGAGGCTATAAAAAATTCAGAGTCTATGCAAGATATACTTGGTGTTGAATACCAAATATTAATATGAAAATCTCAATCAGACTTCGAACAAATTATGATTCCTATCAAGGGGCTTCATTATCCATTGACCAAGTCTACTATGAGTTCCATTCTAATGTTCGGTCATATTTGGAGCCTTCTACTCCTTACAATCAATCTCCATATCATATACTCTAAATCTCAAAAGTAGCTTCTTCTTCATCTTCTTTGATACATGGATGTATATGGTCATGTATACAACTTGGATATTCTGCTTCATGTTTCATCTAATATGTTTCCTCCTACAACCATAACTATAGCTCCCTTCAGGTTTATCACTTGTGACCTTCCCGGAACAAGAACAAAAAGGGAGAAATTGTTGGAAGATTGGTTGTTGTCGTTTATGTCAACCCTAGCCATTGGATTCTGGACCCCACAGTTGATCAAAGTAGATAGACATGAAGGAAATTACACATGCATATAAAACACCCATGGATGGATAATATAAGTCATGTTGCTTCCATTGGTATGTGGCACGTCATGTGGATCCTCGCAATTGAGGAGAAACGAATTTTTGAAGATGACAATGTGAATTGAAGAAGAAACTACATGTTGAACCTAATGTTAAAAGGAAGTGGCATAAAGGGTTTAAATAAATCTCATTATACACTCATTTTTCAACACACACAAGTTCATTAATGAACAAGGAGATATAAGTCGATTTTCTTAGGAAATCTGAAGTAAAGAAGGTTGAATTTCAAGGGAGGATGAAGTCTTTGGTGATGTATTCTAAGGTGTGTTATTTATAGGTCATCTTACCATTTTAACTATAACTTTGTTTCTAGAATGATTCAGATGGTGAAATTTGGAGGCTATTGAGAAAACAAATCTAGGTACATGTGGTAAAAATTTCAGCTCTTATTCGCTATAATTTTGGAGATACACTATGTGGAAGATAGGGTTTTTGACTAGTCCTGAAGCTAGTCATAAACAGGTGTTCCAGGTAAAACAGTCATAACGTCTTCATAGAGAATCCAAACGAAGTGAGGCCAATTGCATTGGAAATAGTACGGGTTGTAGTTTCTTGTGTACGAATTTTAGAATCTGATGTTAAATATTGAGAGCGAGGCATGTTGTACAAGTTTTCTCTCCTGAATAAACCAGAATTGAATAAGGTCTGCCATTTTCTCTATAACTCATTTTCTGGGAGGATTCAAGGAGTGAAAATTGGAGGATTTTCAAAGAACACATTGAGTAATATTATCTATAGGATCAGAGTATTTGAATAAGTGAATAATTACAGAAGTTGAAGAAGTCTCATGAAGCATTATCAGGTTCTAAGCGATGGTTGGTTGATGGTGATAATTTAATGTAAAGTTTTATTATCTCTCATATACAATTGGGTGGAAGGAAGGGGCAAGGATGGAGAGGTCAACCCTCTCTTGATATTGGAGGATTGTATCTTCCTTTTGGAGGTTTATCCCTCCCTTTATATTTGGAAGTTGTAGCTACCTTTATAAGCCATTACTTCCTTTGACTAATAATACATGATTACACCTTATATAATGTTCACGGTGTATTGGTATATCTCTTATATTATTCTTCATTGTTCATTAGATAGTATTCATTGTTGATTGGATATAAATTAAATACATGATCTTATTGAAGTACAAGTTCAAAAATACTAATTGATCTAAATATTGATTCACCCCCCTCTCTGTATTTCCAACAATTGGTATCAGAGCAGGTTTTCTTCAGAACAATTTAACCACTGGAAGGAAAATCCTGAGAAGAGATGGATGACCATAAACACCTTCCAAATGGGATTCAACGATTTGATGGAAGAAATTATGCATACTGGAGTGATATAGTGAAAACTTACCTAACAACTTTGGGAGTAGACATTTGTTATTGAGTTGTAAATGGCTATGCAATCCCAAATAATGCTCCAACCGATCCAAATGATAAGAATCTTATGAGTTGTAATTCAAAATCTAGACATGTTATTCTAGGAGCATTGGAACCAACCATTGCTACCAAAGTGATGGGATGTAGCACTGCTAAAGAGGTATGGAACAAACTCAAGAGTATCTATGAAGGTGATCCAAAAGTTAAGTAGGTCAAGCTTCAATGACATAGAGCATAATTTGAAAATTTGAAGATGGATGAAAAGGAAGATATTGCAACCTATTTTATTAGAGTTGATGAAGTTGTTAATGCTATCAAAGGATTAGGTGAAGAGCTAAGTGAATCCTTGGTTGTACAAAAAGTGTTGAGATCACTTCTCTTGAAGTATGATGCTAAGGTATTCTCCATTGAAGAAACTAGGGACTTGACCAAAATGAAAATGGATGAATTACATGGGTCTCTTATAGCATATGAAATGAGAACAGGTACAGAAAGTGAACATCCAAACAATGAAGCAGCCTTTAAATCCATAAAAAAGACAAAAGACAAGGATAATGGCCTTGATGAATAAATAGCAAATTGTGTAAGAAGGCTCCAGAAGGGAACGGGCAGATACAAAGGTAAGTCTCCTCTCAAATTCTTTAACAATGGTAGAATAGGAAATATTGCTGAAAAATGCTACTATAAAAAGAGAAGTCTCAACAATAAAAAAAGCTTCTAATCCAAGGATGATGGCATCTCCTCAGATGAGAGTGATGAAGAATATAATGATGGAGGATAAGTCCTCTTCATAACCCAAGAAACTCAGGATGATGATCGCAAGAGTTCTAAAGAAGAAGAAATCATTTCTGAAGGAGATTTGGATGAAGAAACCAACCTTGATTCCTTTTGGGGATACAAAGACAACTTAGAGAGTGAACAAGAAGATGAGAATCTTGAAAAGTTGAAGCATGTTGAAACTGAAAATAGCAATCTTAGAAACACAAACATAATACTAAAAGGTGAATTGAGTAGTTGTGAAGAAGAGAATTACAAGCTTGAAAAGACCATTGATAACTTGAAGGAACAATTAGAAAATTATGATAAATTGAAAGAATAATTGGATCACACAAAAGGGGAGCTACTATTGACAATAGAAAAGTTGACGAAGTTTGAAAAAAGAACTGAAAAATTAAATGAGATCCTTACTAGTCAAAGATATCCAAATGACAAGATGGGAATAGGATACAATGAAAGTTTGAAGACAACAAAACACAAGAAGGAAGAAGAAAAGGATGAAACCAACACTCCAGAGCAAGTTGACCAACAAGATAGAAGACTAGAATTCAAAAGGAATGAGACATCAAGAAGATCCTCTCCCATCAGGTATGAAAGCAATCATTATGAAGGAAAATACAGAAGAATAGATCATGAACCCAGATGGACCACACCACAAAGAAGATCACTTACTCCCAAGTATCAAAATTTATTTCTTGGACATTGTTATACTTGTGGAAATTTTGGACAGAAGGAAATCAATTGTAGAATCAATGAAAGGAATAACTATGCAAGATACATGAATGGTGAAAATAGTAGATATGGAAATGTTCAGAGACTTGTCAACATAAATTATAATCCAATTGACCCATTAATGGATTAAAATATTGTATTCTACAAGTGCAATAATCTTGGTCACAAAGCACGAGATTGCTGAGAGATGAAGGAAGATAATCCTATGCCAAATTACACATGCATATACAACACCCATGTATGGATAGTATAAGTCATGTCGCTTATGGTGGTATGTGGCACATCACATGGATCCTCACGATTGAGGAGCAATGAATTTTTGAAGATGACAATGTGAATTGAAGCAGAAACTACACGTCAGCCCTAATGTTAAAAGGAAGTGGCATAAAGGGTATAAATGCATCTCATTATACATTCATTTTTCAACACACACAATTTTATTAATGAACAAGGAGATATAAGTCAAATTTCTGAGGAAATATGAAGTAAGGAAGGCCGAATTTCAAGGGAGGATGAAGTCTTTTGGTGATGTGTTCTAAGGTATGTTATTTACAGGTCATCTTACCATTTTCTGTATAGCTTTGTTTATAGAATGATTCAATTGGTGAAATTTGGAGGCTATTGACGCAACAGAAGATTAAGTCGTAGTCAAAAGCACTTGATATCACCATGAAGTTGGAAGCATCCCCTATAGGAGAGAATGGAATAGGAATAGATAAGGTTCAGTCATAGTTAATAGCATTAACAATTTAGTTGCATGAGCTTGCTAAAGGGAAGGAAAAACGTGAAGAAGTATGGTGTGTTAGATGTAGAAAGGAACGTCATCATAAGAATGACTGTCCAACCTTTAAATATTATTTGGCTACAGGAGTCTTGAATCCCTTCGCCATAGGAGGAAGTGTATGGTGTGAGATATGCAGAACAATGGGTCATCACCCAACCACTTGTCCTTTGATGCAGAAGTATCAAAACACTGCCAAAAGATTATTTTCTATTTTTTTTTAATTCTGTAGAACATGATGAAAAGGACTTGTTATCGCACAAATTGTAGGTTGGGCATAGCTCGACCAAATCCACAAACGTGGGACAATTGTGAGAGTATCTACCCATTGCCACCTTAGATGGACACTCTTCTCACTTTAGTGATGATGAAAAATAACCACAAGGGGGGGATCTCGGTGACCCTAAAGGGATTTAGATGGAAAGTGATATAATGGAAGATGAAACCCCTATAGGTTAAAGTAAGAAGTGGAAAATGGCTTGGGTAAGAGTCTTGTTGGTAAAGGTCAGTTTCCAAAGTAAATTTTACCTGCAAAAGAGTAGTATACATGTCTGAGACAAGAGAAAATATGGATATACAAGCCAAATAATCAAACAAACAAGAAAGTGAAGATTGGTGTCCTATATTGCAGCAGTAAACAAGAATATATATCAGCAAGTAAACAAAACAATAGCTGCAAAATGTATCACCAAAAGTCAAGTAAATGATGTAAGAGACTAAACTAGCAATTACTAGTTTAACTCTAGGAAATAAAACAAGACTTTAGTGACAATAGAAGGTTGTTAGATGATTTTATCAGCAAGTTGTTGTAACATCCAAGAGGTTGTAGCAAAAAAATTCTACAGAAGAAAAATTCAACCACCAAAATGAGCAAGTAAACCACCCAAAAGATAGCTAACTTTTAGTAGATTAATTATAGTAGCTTCCAAGCAAATTTCAATGCATGAATAGTGAGTAAAAGATAAAGTTTGAGTGAGTTTTGTTGCAGCCATAATGGCTGTAGCATAAGTTTATTAGATCAGAAAGAAATACTTAGCCGAGCTAAACACCCTAGGGGCTCAAGCAAACCAATAGAATGCAGAATTGAATCCACTTTAGACCAATGAAATATCTAGATAAAACATGTTTTCCAATTCAACGATTTTATTTCTCCAATGCAATTTTCAGATTAGTGCTTTTAATCTATTGGAAAATGGAGTCTTGTTTGTATGAGTTGAATCCACTACTTCTCTAGGGGTGTAAGCCCTTTTACTCCCTAAAGAAAGAGAATCCAACAAAGGCAAGTCTAGGAGAGTGTAAGCCCTTTTACTCCTCCTAGCAACCTTGTGAAAAATGACTTATCAATAAACATTTATGATGAAACTTGGTGGAGGGTTTATTCCCTTATACTCCTCCAATGGTTTTAGACAATAATAGCATGAAACAAGAAGAAATTACCAACAAATGCAGAAAATGTCTTACCGATTCTACAAGATAGCAAGACAAAACCCTAGATTACCAAGCATATTCCATCCACAGGCAAGAATAAGCCTCAAAGAGAAGTGTGCACCACTTTAGCTCCACAATAAACTAATAATCATCCAAAAATTTGCACAAGAGAGAGAGATAACTCAAATTCCCAAAGAGGGCGAAAATTTCCGCCAAGTATGTCTTCTCAAGTGAGAGAACTACAATAAAAAAGAAATGAAATTATTTTTATTCATACAAGACCTCAATAATATGTTTGTCCATGTAATATTAGGGTAAACTACAAAACAAGAGGGGTGAGCCCCTAAGTTTTTACCCTTCACAAATTTAATTTCATTTTTTACACAAAAGAAAACCCTAAATGCAACGTCAATCCCTAATAGGGTGACATTTTGACACTTTTGGAAAGTCGTTGAGCTTAGAGAGGAAGTCGTTGGGCCTTCAAAGGCCATATATCTCTATGGTGCAAGGGTTTCACTCGATAAAAAGGTGTCAATCCTCCAACACTATGGTGTATCTCTAAGTTCTAAGGTAAAATCTAAAACTTTGTTGCAAGCACTTGTAGTTAGTGAAGGAAGAAAATATAGCAACAAAGTTAGTCATAGTAGTGGAAGTAGTACGACAACCCAGATTCAGTTAACGAAACCGTGGAAGAATATTGCATAGTGCACAATGGCAGGGGTAGACCCCACTTTGAGATTGTCTGTCTTCCATGGAGCAGGGACAGAAGATCTAAAACAACACTTATTTGCCTGTGAAGCAATATGGACCATGAAGGAGGTCCAAGAAGATGATACGAAAACCACTCAGTTAGTGACAACATTCAAAGATTGCACATTACTTTGGTATATGAAGTATCAGTCTACTACACTTGTGGGACAAGCCAGAATGTTGGTAGACATCAGGAAAACCCTGTTAAAAGAGTTCCAGAAATTGAAGTCTGAGTCGCGGTGTATTACGAAACTAAAAGAGATCAAGAAGTTGCAGAATGAATCAGTATCAGATTTTGATCAGAGATTCAAGATATTCATGGATCAGTTGAGATTCCATATTCCAGATGAGCAACATAGGGAATGGTTCATTGCAGGATTGTTACCACATATATGATGCCCAGACGCAACAGAATATTACATCGCAGTCAAAAGCACTAGAGATCACCATGAAGTTGGAAGCATCCCCTATAGGAGAGAATGGAACAGGAATAGCTCAGGTTCAGTCATAGTTAGCAGCATTAACAATTTAGTTGCATGAGCTTTCTAAAGGGAAAGAAAAACATGAAGAAGTATGGTGTGTTACATGTAGAAAGGAAGGTCATGATAAGAACGAGTGTCCAGCCTTTAAAGATTATTTGGCTATACGAGCTCTGAATCCCTTCTCCATAGGAGGAATTGTATGGTGTGAGATATGCAGAACTATGGGTCGTCACCCAACCACTTTTCCTTTGATGCAGAAGTATCTGAGCACTGCCAAAAGCTTATTTTGTATTTTTTTAAAATTTTGTAAGACATGATGAAAAGGACTTGTTATCGTACAAATTGTAGGTTGGGAAAAGCTCGACCAAGTCCACAAACGTGGGAAAATTGTGAGAGTATCTACCCATTGTCACTTTAGATGGACACTCTCCTCACTTTAGTGATGATGAAAAATCACCACAAGGGGGGAATCTCGATGACCCTAGGGGGATTTGGACAGAAAGTGATATAATGGAAGATGAAACCCCTATAGGTCAAAGTAAGAAGTGGAAAATGGCTTGGGTAAGAGTCTTGTTGGTAAAGGTAGGTGTTACACATTATTTTCGTCATCCCTATGATCGTTAATGATGTAAACCTATCTTTTTCCTTCAGAGGGGTCAGTGGCCTGAGTTCCTAAAGAGAGAAGGGAGAAGAATGACCCATAGGAAGTTGTTTTTTCCTATGTAAAAACCTTATAAAAAGGGAAGTTCGCAGGTTGCTATATAGGCAGGGTGCGAGAATGACTTATTCTCGCAGGTTGCACTATAGCTAGGGTGCGAGGTGTTCGTAGGTTGCTCTATAGCTAGGGTGCGAGAATGCCTGCATGTGGGAAAAATGAGTGTTTTCTTGAATCTTCTAGAAGGAGAAACTTCTATGGTGAGGTGGCATCCGAATGGTTTGGATCTTACTCGCTTTCATGATTTAGTGGGATCATCCTAACCTCCTCACCTTATCCTCTTCAACTTATAAAGGGAGAGGAGTTCTCATGGAGAAAGTTAGCTTCGGGTTAGCTTTGTTGGTTCTTGAGCTTGTTAGTCTTGTTGGCTTGGAATTATTAGCTTGGTTGGAGTGGCTTTGAGATTTGCTTTGTCAAGATAGATTGTGAATGTCATCAGATCTATGCTCTCAGAATTCTTGGAGTGAAAGTGTGTGGGGAACGAAGGACAGTTGGAAGGGACCTTACGACATCAAGGCCATGGTTGTAATCTCTCTTTCACATTTAATATGATACAGTAATATGATTCTTTCCTATAAATCTTTTTGTGTTTTATTGTATGATTCATTGATCACATACATAGGTTTATATTGAGTTTATGTTATTGCTATCACTTTGGTTGGTTGATTTCTTTTGCAGGATCATCATTGCATGAGCATTGGAATGGAGCTAGGATGGCGATGGTGAGAGGAAGCGACATTTAAACGGTATGTCACTCATCCCTCTTTAGTTAGTAAATTCAATATCTAAAAATTAAGGAAAGCATCATGTTCTATCATGTTTTGTTCTAGATCCAGGTGGATCTAGGGAGATCAGTTAGTGTCTGCACCTACGGATTTATCCAATAACAAAATTGGTGACTCCACTGGGGAACAGATTGTTCCCTAGTTAGTCTAGTTTCCCTTGCTTTGATTGCTTGTTTTCTGGTCTCTGAGTCTATGGGAGATCCATCAAGACTCTCTGGATTTGAAATTTCACTCAAAATTTTTGTCCTTTTTCCAAATTTTATGTTTACAAACATTCTCACACTGTACCCTTTAGGGGCCTGCGAGAATCATCTGAGTTCGCACCCTACTGTGTAATCCAGTGCAAGGTGTTTGCACCCTACCTGTGTCTAGCCTACGAAATTCACTAATGTTTGCACTGCACCCTATAGCTAGGCTGCGAACCCATTTGAAATTTGTGTTTGGAATTAGGATATCCTATTTTTTTATGCCCAGTTTTGCTTTGAATAGATGGATTGAACTTTTAGATCCTATATTGATCTTCTTACAGTCTGCTTGACATCCTTTGAGTTGCTTTTAGCCACTTTTGCTTTGTTGATTAGTCTCTTGCTTTGAATGTCTTTTAATTACAAAGCGTGTGTTTTCTTTAGAATTGTTTAGGGAAAGATCAGATTTCTTCTAAATAGTTCGCTTTAAAAGAAAACTTTTAGTTTGGGTTTCTTTGTTTTAAGAAAGTTCATTATTGCTTTTAGTGAAAATTTTGAAACAAAAAGATTTAATTTCTTGCTTTATATTAGATTGG
>ML777341.1:808087-823485 GCA_009831015.1 Picea engelmannii | reverse complement strand
CTATAGCTAGGGTGCGAGAATGCCTGCACGTGGGAAAAATGAGCGTTTTCTCGAATCTTCTAGAAGGAGAAACTTCTATGGTGAGGTGGCATCCAAATGGTTTGGATCTTACTCGCTTTCATGATTTAGTGGGATCATCCTAAACTCCTCACCTTATCCTCTTCAACTTATAAAAGGAGAGGAGTTCTCATGGAGAAAGTTAGCTTGGGGTTAGCTTTGTTGGTTCTTGAGCTTGTTAGTCTTGTTGGATTGGAATTATTAGCTTGGTTGGAGTGGCTTTGAGATTTTCTTTGTCAAGATAGATTGTGAATGTCATCAGATCTATGCTCTCATAATTCTTGGAGTGAAAGTGTGTGGGGAACGAAGGACAGTTGGAAGGGACCTTACGACATCAAGGCCATGGTTGTAATCTCTCTTTCACATTTAATATGATACAGTAATATGATTCTTTCCTATAAAGCTTGTTGTGTTTTATTGTATGATTCCTTGATCACATACATAGGTTTATATTGAGTTTATGTTATTGCTATCACTTTGGTTGGTTGAGTTCTTTTGCAGGATCATCATTGCATGAGCATTGGAATGGAGCTAGGATGGCGATGGAGAGAGGAAGCGACATTTAAACGGTATGCCACTCATCCCTCTTTAGTTAGTAAATTCAATATCTAAAACTTAAGGAAAGCATCATGTTCTGTCCTGTTTTGTTCTAGATCCAGGTGGATCTAGGGAGATCGGTTAGTGTCCGCACCTACGGATTTATCCAATAACAATAGGTTTCCAAAGTAAATTTTACTTGCAAAAGAGTATTATACCTGCCCGAGACAAGACAAAATATGGATATACAAGCCAAATAATCAAACAGATAAGCAAGTGAATATTGTTGTCCTATATTGCAGAAGTAAACAAGAATATATATCAGCAAGTAAACAATAACAATAGCTGCAAAATGTATTACCAAAAGTCAAGTAAATGATGTAAGAGACAAAGCTAGCAATTACTAGTTTAACTCTAGAAAATAAAACAAGACTTTAGTGACAATAGAAGGTTGTTAGATGATGTTATCATCAAGTTGTTGTAACATCCAAGAGGTTGTAGAAAAAAATTCTATAGAAGAAAAAATCAACCACTAAAATGAGCAAGTAAACCACCCAAAAGATAGCTAACTTTTAGTAGATTAATTATAGTAGCTTCCAAACAAATTTCAATGGGTGAATAGTGAGTAAAAGATAAAGTTTGAGTGAGTTTTGTTGCAGCCCTAATGGCTGTAGCATAAGTTTATTAAAGCAGCAAGAAATAATTAGCCAAGCTAAACACCCTAGGGGCTCAAGCAAACCAATAGAATGCAGAATTGAATCCACTATAGACATATGAAATATCTTGATAAAACATGTTTTCCAATGCAATGATTTTATTTCTCCAATGAAATTTTCAGATTAGTTCTTTTAATCTATTGGGAAATGGAGTCTTGTTTGTATGAGTTGAATCCACTACTTCTCTAGGGGTGTAAGCCATTTTACTCTCTAGAGAAAGAGAATCCAACAAAGGCAAGTCTAGGAGGGTGTAAGCCCTTTTACTCCTCCTAGCAACCTTGTGAAAAATGACTTATCAATAAACAATTATGATGAAACTTGGTGTATGGTTTATTCCCTTATACTCCTCCAATGGTTTTAGACAAGAATAACATGAAACAAGAAGAAATTACCAACAAATGCAGAAAATTACTTATCGATTCCACAAGATAGCAAGATAAAAACCCTAGATTACCAAGCATATTCCATCCCCATGCAAGAATAAGCCTCAAAGAGAAGTGTGCACCACTTTAGCTCCACAATACACTAATAAGCATCCAAAATTTTGCACAAGAGAGAGAGAGATAACTCAAATTCCCAAAGAGGGCGAAAATTGCCACCAAGTATGTCTTCTCAAGTGAGAGAACTGCGATAAAAAAGAAATGAAATGGTCTTTATTTATACAATACCTCAATAATATGTTTGTCCACATAATCTTATGGTAAACCAAAAAACAAGGGAGCCGATCACCTTAGTTTTTCCCCTTTACAAATTTAATTTCATTTTTTACACAAAAGAAAACCCTAAATGTGATGTCAATCTCTAATTGGGTGACATTTTGGCACTTTTGGAAAGTCATTGAGCTTGGAGAGAAAGTTGTTGGGCCTATAAAGTCCATAGATATATATGGTGCAAGGGTTTCACTCCATAAAAAGGTGTCAATCCTCCAACAATTCAATCATCACCAACACCATAAAACCCTAGCCCTAGTGAAGACATCAAGCCCCATAAGTGTGGTGTAAGGCCTCCAAAGGCAAGTCTTTGGGCTAGAAAGGGCTAGGTTTCAACCTCCAAGGTATCATCTCTTCTCTCCAAAGGAAACATCCATCGTCTGTCAGCTCAGAATCTGTGGGTCATGGCATCCAACATGTGGGTTTCCTACCCCAATGAAAGCCCAAGCTAGGCTTGTTCCTCCAAATCGTCCACCAAGCAAGGTCCTCCAAAGACAAATGAGTGCACCCTCCAAGGGTCTCAAGTCAAATATATCAAGAAAGTTAAATTACATTTAATACAAGAGACACCTAAACATGTGCATCAAAACTACCTTCTTAAATTAAACAGGTGCTCAAAGACCCTATGCAACTTTCCAAGTTTAGATATGGGAGGGTTATTAAGGTGGCCTATTGGTTGAGTCTTTCCTCAAGTCAATGAGTGTTTATGTCATGTAAATAAGATGTATTGGATGGGGGTAAGACTTTTTGGCATGGAGTTCATGACATACAAGGGTTCGTATTGTCTCATTTATGGGTGCGTTTGTAGAGGTTTTGTTGCACCTTCATTTTCAATGCAACCTTTTTTCCAAACCCATTTATTTTCCATTAATTAATTAAAGTCTAGAACAATTGGGTACTACAATTGGGTAACTTAAAACTGGAAAGGAGTACCACAATGTCACTTGAAGTTATAGGTACACAGAGTGCCATGTGCATGGAAAGAAAGGGACAGTGCATGCATGTACACACCTCAATAAGCAGGACAGCTATATAATGTGAAATTGCTTTTGCAGGTCTTCAATTATTTTAAGAGAAACATTTCATTGTTCTCCAGACCTCTTTGGGCGAGCATATAGACGGCTAGAATTTTGTATTTTATATTTTTCCATCTACATTCCCTCTAGGCCTTCAACCCCTTCTTCCCATGAAATGAGGTACAATCCCTTCTTGGGTCAGTACACCCGAAAATCCCAAAAGATAAGGAGAAGAAAATGATGAAGTGTGAAAATGGTAAGTATGACCGGGGATGGTACGATGACTCATCAATGAAACCACCCAGTAGCAAACCTTTCCCCAAGGGTGACCACTTACTAGGGCACGATGTCAACCACCAAGGTGAAATAGGGAAAAGAGCACAATTTCCAAGCAAACATTCTATAATCAAAAGAAACTTTAAATGCAACATACTCAAATGCCTCAAGTATTAAAGTGACACTTACCACAATACCTAACTTGTACCTCATGGAGAAAGACCCATTGTCTTATGAAAATAGGTTGATGTGTTGAATGCCATCATGATGAACCGAAGAAGTGTGGTGGGTGAAGTGGGCCTCCATATATGTAAGTGGACATCACAATTCGATCTATCCATCGACACTCCATGACTGCAACCTGAGGGCCTTGAGACATTATCTCCTTAGTTATCCCTAGAAATGGGGGATAACATCTGGCTCCTACTCGGGGACATGTACTCGTCGCAAAGTGCATGAGAACCTCAACATCTCCTGGTTATACCTGTGCCTACACTGAAACAACAAACTATAAAATCTAGGGTGGCTTACTCACCCTTTTCTCATACAACAAAATCAAAACTTCAAAATTGACAACTAATCTAGAAAAGAAATTTTTTTAATTTTTTGATATAATTTGATGAAGGAAAAAAGATGTAAATCAATAATGCAAGTAGAGAAAAATAAAAATCAAAAATGAAATGCAACTAAACTATCATGAGCAATCAAGATGACCTACCTACTTACCTGGGGCCTGGTCCTTGAAGAAGTCAAGTTCTGTTTGTTATAAAAACAGGATCGCGGAGCAATAAAATAAAATAAATGAAGAAATAAAACACAGAAGATACACAATACAATAGAGACACAGATATACATGGTTCACCCAGTGTGGGCTACGTTCACCAAATAATTTGTCAGGTCCTTCCTTTGATATTATCCAGCAAATGAAGGGATACAACCTACAGCAAACTCGTTTAACTTCCTCTTCGTTCTCTTACAGTCTCCTATCTCATAATACAATATTCTCTCTCATCCTTAGCCGCAATACATTTCCCTCATAAAAGAGGGTTGTCTTCTAGGGAAAAAAACCCTAACATAATTTCTACCGTTAGATCTGTGACCTTATAATGAACGGTCCAGATTTACAATGAAATTACAATATACATTTACAAGGCAATTTTTCCTTCGGGAGACGTTGCCCACAAACCCCCGTCGGGGGCCCGCTTTCCCCCAGACCCTGCAGAGCGGGTAACCCCCCTCTACACTCTCCCGCATGGAAGAGTGTACATTCTTCTGGGGTGTAAATTCTTCATGGGGTATAAACACAGCTAAAAACAAAGACCTCTAAATCTGGAAGATAATTAGGCTCCACAACCAACAATCTCCCACTTGGAGACTGATCTCAACAACTCCATCGCGGTTGTATCTGCTGGACTATGAACCTTCTTGGACTCGGAAAATTTATCATCTTCATCTTCATGCTTGAAGACCAACTAAAACTGAGCAAGAACTCAGTTTCTCCCTGGTTACTCCCTTTGTTAACATGTCTGCAGGATTCTGGCTAGTGTGTATCTTTTCCAACTTCAAATGTCCATCTTCCAAGATGAATCGTATGAAATGGTACCTCAGTTGTATATGGTTAGTCTTTGAATGGATGGTTGAGTTATTTGCAAGATGAATGGCACTCTCACTGTCACAGTACAACCTGTTGTTCTCCTGCTTCTTTCCCAATTCCTCCATAAACCTCTGTAACCAAATCATTTATTTACTAGCCTCTGTAGCATAAACATACTCTGCTTATGTTGTTGAAAGTGCAACAACCTTTTCAGTTTTTAAATCCAACTTATTGTTGTTCCACCTATAGTAAAAACATACCCTGTGGTGCTCCTCCTGCTGTCTTTATTACCTGCCATATATGAATCCACATATTCCTATAGAAAAGTGTCTGAACCTCTAAAACATAATGCATGAGTAGAAGTACCTATCAAATACCTGAGAATCCACTTTAATGCCTCCCAATGTTCTTTACCTGGATTGTTCATAACCTACTCACAACTCCCACTGCATGTACAATATCTGGTCTTGTGCAAACCATTGCATACATCAAGCTGCCAGTTGTTGATGAATAAGGGACCCTAGACATGTATTCTATCTCCTCGTGTGTCTTGGGACACATCTCCTTAGTTAATTTGAACTGGTTGGGTAAAGGTGTACTAACTAGTTTTGCATTATGCATTCTAAACGTCTTCAACACCTTCTCTATGTACTCACCCTGAGACAATGTCAATTTGTGATTTTTCCTATATCTTGTTATTCTCATACCAAGGATTTTCTTTGCAGCACCCAAATCCTTCATCGCAAATTAATTAGCTAATTTTTTTATGAGCACATTTATATCCTACATATTAGACCCTACAACAAGCATGTCATCTACATACAATAGCAAGATAATATAGCTTCCCTTTTCTAGCTTTTTGAAATAAACATAGTGATTAGAATGGCATCTACTATAACCATGTTATGTCATAAACCTGTCAAACTTCAAATACCACTGCCTTGGAGCTTTCTTTAGGCCATACAAGCTCTTCTTCAACCTACATACCAAGTTCCCCTTCCCTTTGACCTCATACCCTTGTTGTTGTACATTTTGATTTTTTGGTTCCTTTGGAATTTCCTTTTTAGTGATCTCATCAAGCACTATGTATTATTGTTTTTCTTTTTCATGTTTCTTTCCCTGCAACTGATCTTTGTACATGACCTTCTCATTGAATATGACATCTCTACTCCTAATGATTTTGTTATTTTCATAATCCCATAAGAGATAACCAAAATCATTAACATCATATCCAATAAAGGTAGACTTCTTGGATTTTGCCTCAAGCTTTGTTCTATTTTCTTTATCAATATGGACAAATGCTTCACAACCGAAAGTTTTCAAAAAAGAATAGTTTACCTTTTTTCCTCTCCATTCCTCCTCTTGAATTCTACCATCCAAAGAGCTTGAAGGTCCTCTGTTTATTAAGTAATCAGCAGTATCTACAGCATCTTCCCACAACTGTAAGGGAAAACCAACATGCAATCTCATACTCCTTGCACGCTCCATGATTGTCATGTTCATCCTTTCTGACACACCATTTTCTTGTGGTGTTCTTGGAACTGTCTTCTCTCTACGAATCTCGTGGTATGAACAGTAATCATCAAACTCCTTGCTGCAATATTCAACTCCATTATCTGATCTGAGACACTTCAAAAAAAATTATGTCTCATTCTCAACCAAAGCTTTCCATTTCTTAAAAGTATAAAAAACATTATATTTTTGTTGAATGCAATAAACCCAAGTTTTTCTAGTTGCATCATCAATAAAAGTAACATAATAACGAGATCGACCAAGAGATGATACCTGAGTTGGTCCCCATACATCTGTATGCACAAGCTCTAACCTTTCATTCTTAATTTCTTTTCTGACTCTGAGAAATCTAACTCTCTTATGTTTTCCATAAACGCAATGCTCACAGAAGTCCCTTCTCACTCATGTCTCCCAGCCTATGATGCCACAGTGTTGTACCCACTCCTGTAGAATCTAAAGAGATAGAAGAGTCAGTATTACCACTACATAAATACAATGTACCTACCTTCTCTCATTTTTTTATCACCAATGATCCTTTGATGACCTTCCACCTCTTATTTGTAAATATGGATATACAACATTCAATTTCCAACTGCCATGTAGAAATCATATTTTTCCTTAAATCTGGAACATGTCTTACCTCTTTCAACAACCATTGGTTTCCATTGCATTGTTTTATTTTTGCCTTTCCCATTCCAACAATTTTGCATGGTGCATGATCACCCAAATGAACTTGTCCAAAATCACCTTGAACATAATCTAGAAAATGTTTCATATGGGGTGTGGCATGAAATGAAGCCCCTGAATCTACTACCCAAGACTCGGAAATATTATCTACGGAAAGAATCAAAGCATCTTGTAACACATCACATGTTACATTTGCTTCCTGATTTCTCTCATGTTGTCCATCTCTTTGTTTCTTTGGAGCTCTGCAGTCTTTCTTCGGATGTCCTTTCTTTCTACAATTCCAGCACTCTATCTTTCCAAGTCTAGATTTGGATATACCCTTCCTAGAATTCTCGCGATTCCCTGGGCCCTTTCCTCTATCCTTTTGTCTTCCCCTGTTCTCCATGTTCAATGCATTACTTGATGTCTCACCTGTGCTTTTTCGTCGCATTTCCTCACTAAGAATAACACCAACAACATCATCAAATTTTAAAGTATTTGAACCAGAGACAGAGTTACTTACAACCATGACCAAGTCATTCCATCTTTCTGGAAATGAGCACAAGATTAAAAGAGCCCTGACCTCATCATCAAAGTCCATTTTTACATAACTCAGTTGAATAGTAACCGTATTAAAATCATTTAAATGATCTGCAACAGACCCACCTTCTGACATCTTCATATTAAATAATCTCTTTATTAGAAATATATTATTGGACACTGAGGGCTTTTCATACAATTTATACAATGTGTCCATCAAACCCTTCGTTGTCTTTTCTTTCGAAATATTGAAATCCACCGACACTGCCAGGCTCAGCCGTATCATTCCTAGAGCCTTTCTGTCAAGAATCTCCCATTCTTTGTCCTTCATGGCCATCAACTTCTTTGCTACTCTGCCCAATGGTAGGAATAGATCCTTCTGATATAAATAATCTTCCATATGCATCTTCCATAAATGGTAGTTTTGGCCATTAAATTTCTCAACCCTAAACTTTCCATCTTCTGCCATTGCTCCCACTCAAACTAGGAACCCTCCTTTCCTACGAGTAACCTTTCACTCCGATACTAGTTGTTAGAAAAACAAGATCATGGAGCAATAAAATAAAACAAATGTGGAAATAAAACACAAAAGATACACAATACAATAGAGACACAGATATACGTGGTTCACCCAGTGTGGGCTACATCCACCGGAGAAATTTCCAGGTCCCTCCTTTGATATTATCTAGCAAATGAAGGGATACAACCTACAGCAAACCCATTGTAACTTCCTCTTCGTTCTCTCACAATATCCTATCTCAGAATACAATATTCGCTCTCATCCTTAGCCGCAATACATTTCCCTCATAAAAGAGGGTTTCCTTCTAGGGGAAAAAACCCTAACATAATTTCTATTGTTAGATCTGCAACCTTATAATGAACGGTCCAGATTTACAAGGAAATTACAATATACATTTACAAGGAAATTTTTCCTTCGAGGGCTTGCTTGCCCCCGAACCCCGCAGAGGGGGTAACCCCCCTCTGCACTCCCCTGCGTGAAAGAGTGTACATTCTTATGGGGTGTAAAGTCTTCATGGGGTATAAACATAGCTAAAAACAAATACCTCTAAATCTGGAAGATAATCAGGCTCCACAACCAACATCGTTGACATAGGGTCAAAGAAAAGATTCATCCACTGGAAGTGGCATCTTTCTCCCGCTCATAGTAGACAAGTAATATGTTCCTTCCTTGGACTTATTCTTGACGATGTCAGGGCCAAGCCCTAAAACATTGTTCCTCTGATCATACTTTGTCTTGCCCCTCTTCTTATCCCACATAAGCGCTAGACTTCCTTCATTGTAGTTAATGTAAGTTATATTCTCAATGTAAGGATATGAAGGCGGTTATGTGTTAACCACATCCTTAATGACCTTCTCACATTCCTTTTTTCCTCTATCTTCCTCTTTATTTAGTATCTTGATTGACCCTGGCTCTTTTTCGGGGAATTCTGCAAGATTTTCTTTATATTTATCTATCTTCGGAAACAAGGTGTCTATACAATCTTCTTGTAGAAAAGGCATTTTTTGGGGATCATACTCAATGATATGGAGGGGCACATCAAATTCGCACTCACTATGATAATCAGGGCTGAAAAAATCCATCACATGTTTCTTAACAACCTTCCTACTATATAAGAAATCAAAAGTTCCATCTCCCACAAGAATGTGTGCATGGGTGAGATCCATGCTGAGAAAACCACCAAGGGTGGCAGCCCAACTCCTCAACAAAAGAATGCCCCATGCATTTGGGACATGAATGACCATTATGTTCATGATGAAGCTGATATGAGGGAAATCCAAAACATACACTTTAACATCTTCTATGAGCCCATAGACCTTCACCTTCTTCGGATCAATGTCACAAACATTTCCATATGGGTGTGTCATCTTCAAGCCAAGTTGGTTCATGAATTTCAGGGACAACACATTTGTTGAATCTCCCAAATATAGCATGCAATTATTCAAACGGAGACCATTTGTAGCCAAAGAAAGATAGAAAGGAGGCGTATCTTTCTCTCACCATCCATGATACATGATATTCAAGATCACATGGGGATATTCTGCTTCGGTTGGACTTCAGTAATTTCAAGACTTCTCTTTTGACGGAAGAATTCTTTCACATTTCCACCACAGGAACTGGCATATTCATCTTACCAATCATGGTTGAGACGTCTATGTTTAACTAAATTTTTTCATTCGTATATGTTGATTTTGGATGCAAATCATGGACTAGAGGTGGGAGAGGAAGATCAACTCTCTTTGACAGTTGAGAAGGAGCTTATTTTCTTGGTTGTGATGGAGCTTGCTTCTCTAGTTGTGGATGAACTAAAGTCTGGATAGGAATCTTATTCCTTCTAGCATAAGTTAATAGTTCCCTCTTCTTCAATTATTTTCTTTGATCCTTAATAATATGGTTAAGTAATTTGAGTCGGCCTTCTCTAGCTCCTCTTTTGTGGACTTCATCAAGTTGTTCCTTTGTGATGTCCACATACTCATCATCATCATTCTCATCCTGAAAATACAAAATTGTATCTATGAAGTTCATATTGTCAGGTCATTCCTCTCTCCCGAGACATTCCTCCTCTGGGTGAGGTTCTTGATGAGGAGAGCATCGTTGTGATTCATCAATGTTTACTATCCCAACGTGCTTCAAAGTATCAATATCCTTTGCCTCTTGCTGAGGCCTTACCTTCCATTATGTAGTGTCCTTTTGTTGTCTGGCAAAAGGAGGTCTTGGAGTAGACTGATTCCTCTCCAAATTCCTTGATCGAGTCATGACCTGATTCTGAGTCTGGACGAACTGAGTATTCATATGATTAATCTTTTGAGCTATAAGAGCTATTGGATCTAGTGTAGTGTTGCTTGACACTTTCATTTTATATTTTTCCTTGGCAATATTATACTAAAAAGGATCAATCTTGGAGTAGAGAAGATTCTCTTCGATCTTTGCACTATATTATTTAGCTTGTGCCAAAGTGGTGGGATTCTTATCCCTTATGATGAAGCCAAATTTCCCTTCAAAGGAATTCACGTAGAGGATTACGACAACTTCTTCAGAAGAGCACAAATCCTTCAAGATTTGGTTGTGTAGCTTATCAAATCTGGTATCAAATTCACTCACTGTCTCGTTCTCCTTATTTTTAATTTGGTTGTATGGAGTCATTATCATTCTGCTATCCTTCTTTTTTGTCCATCTGCTCTTGAACAACTTATTGAAATATTCATATGTTGCAAGGTGATCGTCAGGAAAACCTTTGAACCACCTTTGAGCATCTTTAGTCAGAGATGTTGCTAGCAGCTTCATTGCCACATCTTCATGTTCCACTCCTTCATTTTCAATGTCTCGACCAATGGCATAGAGGTGTTCTTCAACTGTGACCACATTGTTTCCCGAAAATTTTGGCAACCACTTTTTGGTTTCTTTAGGCTTGGTACTAGGATATCCAACAATGGAAGCCATGTTCAGGGGCTTGTAGAGGTATTTTTCCCAAGGACAAGCCATTGGTGAAAAGGGGAGATTATTGTGGAAAAGAGTTTTGACAACCAAGGCTTTCTTTGGTAAACCTTGGAATACTTGAATCTTCCAGGGGGAAGGGTCTTTTGGGAAGACGGATTCTAGGATGGTGGAGTTTCCATATGAGCTTTATCTCATCAAGGAAAGAAAAGGAAAGGAGACTTCCCTCAAGTGGAGTCACCGGGCAAGCTAGGGGTAAAGTATTTGGGATCAAAGCTTTCCAATGTGTCATTAGGGCATGGGAGAGGATTCAAAATCCTCCCCGGAAACGATGCAAAAATGTTATTTCACGGATGGTAGGTTGGGAAAATCCTGACCCAATCCACAAACGCAGGACAATTGTGAGAGTATATACCCACTGTCACCTTAGATGGACACTCTCCTCACTTTAGTGATCATGAAAAAATCACCAAAAGGGGGAATCTCGGTGACCCTAGAGGGATTTAGATGGAAAGTGATATAATGGAAGATGAAACCCCTATAGGTCAAAGTAAGAAGTGGAAAATGGCTTGGGTAAGAGTCTTGTTGGTAAAGGTAGTTTGCCAAAGTAAAGTGTACCTGCAAAAGAGTATTATGCATGCCCGAGATAAGACAAAATATGAATATACAATCCAAATAATCAAACAGACAAGCGAGTGAATCTTGTTTTCCTATATTGCAGTACTAAAAAAGAATATATATCAGCAAGTAAACAATAACAGTAGCTGCAAAATGTATCACCAAAAGTCAAGTAAATGATGTAAGAGACTAAGCTAGTAATTACTAGTTTAACTCTAGGAAATAGAACAAGACTTTACTAACAATATAAGGTTGTTAGATGATGTTATCAGCAAGTTATTGTAACAGCCAAGAGGCTGTAGTAAAAAAAATCTACAGCATAAAAATCCAACCACCAAAAAGAGCAAGTAAACCACCCAAAAGATAGCTAACTTTAAGTAGATTAATTATAGTAGCTTCCAAGTAAATTTCAATGGTTGAATAGTGAGTTAAAGATAAAGTTTGAGTGAGTTTTGTTGCAGCCCTAATGGCTGTAGCATAAGTTTATTACAACATCAAGAAAAACTTATCCAATATAGACACCCTAGGGGCTCAAGCAAACCAATAGCATGCAGAATTGAATCCACTTTAGACAAATGAAATATCTCAATAAAACACGTTTTCCAATGCAATGACTTTATTTGTCCAATTCAATTTTCAAAATAGTGTTTTTAATCTATTGGGAAATGGATTCTTGGTTGTATGAAATGAATCCACTACTTCTCTAGGGGTGTAATCCCTTTTACTCCCTAGAGCAAGAGAATCCAACAAAGGTAAGTCTAGGAGGGTGTAAGCCCTTTTATTCCTCCTAGCAACCTTGTGAAAAATGAGTTATAAATTAACAATTAGGATGAAATTTGGTGGAGGTTGTATGCCCTTATAATCCTCCAAGGGTTTTACACAAGAATAGCATGAAACAAGAATAAATTACCAACAAATGCATAAACCTATCTTCAAAGGAATGGAGACCAGAAAAAAAAAAAAAAAAAGTTATTCTCTTTTATTTGGATGGACGGAATTAACACTTACATTGCATTTCCAAGACTTCTCCATGTGATTTAAACATGTTCTCTTTGTTATAGAATGGGAGACTACTAGGCACACTTGGATTGTAACTCTGGGGCACATTATTCCATGGAGAGCGGAAGGAGACCAGCCTATGGCAATAGGGGCTTTGTATTATAGTTATAGAGAGAATCTTAAATCTAGAGACTTTAACGTAAATATGTGATATAAATTAAACTTATCGTCGTTGATAGTCAATCGGGCGCCTAAATCAATCAATAGATCCCTATTGTCAAATTAGACCATTGCTCAAGTAGAACACATTCGAATTTCTAAAGCGAGGCGAATGGGAATTGGGTTCCCCCTCTTTATCAAAAGGGTTTCCCTAGTGTAGATTGATTCAGTCCTATAACGTTATATGATCGATCATGTTGAGGTGTCTAAACGTACTCCTCCAAAGAGAAGGAATTATGGCTAAAATAATTCACATTGTGTGACAACGGGGAAGATACAAGAACTTAGCGAGAGCCATCTTCAAGAATATGGAGATAGACAACACGCTCGACCTATCTACTCGACCTATATATAATTCCTTACCAATTTCACAAGATAGAAAGATGAAACCCTAGATTACCAAGCATATTCCATCCACATACAAGAATAAGCCTCCAAGAGAAGTGTGCACCACTTTAGCTCCACAATACACCAATAAGCATCCAAACATTTCCACAAGAGATAGAGAGATAGCTCAAATGGCCAAATAGGGCAAAAATTTCATCCAAGTATGACTTATGAAGTGAGAGAGCTATGATAAAATTGAAATGAAATGGTATTTATTTATACAAGACCTCAATACTATGTTTGTCCACATAATCTTAGGGTAAACCACAAAACAAGGGGGCGACCCCCTTAGTTTTTCCCCTTTACAAATTTAATTTCATTTTTTACACAAAAGAAAACCCTAAATGTGACGTCAAGCCCTAATTGGGTGACATTTTGGCACTTTTGGAAAGTCGTTGAGCTTGGAGAGGAAGTCGTTGGGCATCCAAAGGCCATATATCTATGGTGTGAGGGATTCACTCCATCAAAAGGTGGTAGTCCTCCAACAAGTCATCACCAACACCATCAAACCCTATCTCTAGTCAAGACGTCAAGCCCCAGAAGTTTGGTGTAAGGCCTCCAAAGGCAAGGCATTGGGCTAGAAAGGGCTACATGTCAACCTCCAAGGTATCCTCTCTTGCCTCCAAAGGAAACATCCATCTTTTTCCATCTCCCACTCTATGGTTCATGGCATCCAACCTGTGGGTTTATCGCCCCAATGAAAACCCAATCTAGGCTTATTCCTCCAAATCGTCGACCAAGCAAGGTCCTACAAAGACAAATGAGTGTGCCCTCCAAGGGTCTCAAGTTAAATGTATCATGACAAGTAAAACCACAATTAATACAAGATCCACCTAAACCTAGGCATCAAAACTACCTTCTCAAATTAAGAAGTTCCTCAAATACCATATGCAACTTGCCAATTTTAGGTATGGGAGGGTTGTCAAGGTGACCTATTGGGTGAGGCTTTCCTCAATTCAAGGAGTGTTTCCTACATGGACCCTCTCTAAGTCATGTAAATAAGATGGAGTGGATGGAGGTAATACTTTTTTGGCATGGTTTTCATGACATACAAGGGTACGTATTGTCTCGTTTATGGATTCCTTTGTAGACAGTGTGGTGCGCCTTCATTTTCAATGCAACCTTTTTTCAAATCCATTTATTTTCTATTAATTAATTAAATTCCAGAACAATTGGGTAACTTAAAAATTGAAAGGAGTACCACAATGTCACTTGAATCTAGAGGTACGCAGAGTGCCATATGCATGAAAAGAAAGGGACATTGCATGCGTGTACACACCTCAAAAAGTGGGACATCTATATAATGTGAAATTGTTGTTGCAGGTCTTCAATTATTTTAAGAGAAATGTTTCATTGTTCTCAATACCTCTTTGGGTGAGTATATAGAAGGCTAGAATTTTTTCTTTTATCTTTTGCTAGCTACATTCCCTCTAGGCCTTCAGCCCCTTCTTCCCATGAAATGAGGTACAATCCCTTATTGGGTCAGTACACCCAAAAATCCCAAAAGATAAGGAGACGAAAAGGATGAAGTGTTAAAAATGATATGAATGATAGGGAATGGTATTATGACTCATCAATGAGACCACCCAGTAGAAAACCTTTCCCTAAGGGTGACCACTTACTAAGGCACAATGTCAACCACCAAGGTGAAATAGGGCAAAGGGCATCATTTCCAAGCATACGTTCTATAATAAAAAGCATCTTTAAATGAAACATACTCAAATTCCTCAAGTATTCAAGTGACACTTACCACAATACCTTACTTGTACCTCATGGAGCAAGACACATTGTCTTCCAGAAATAGGATGATGTGGTGAATGCCATCATGATGAACCGAAGAAGTGTGGTGGGTCAAGTGGGTCTCCATCTATGTAAGTGGATATCGGGATCAGATCTATCTATCAGCACTCCATGTCTACAACTTGAGGGCCTCAAGACATTATATTCTTAGTTATTTGTTAAGCCCTAATATTGGCTCATTACCCCTTAATTGGGGCATATTAGATTAGTAATGTTATTTTATTTATGTCAGCTTTAGGCCATTAGTTGTAATTTAGATTAGTAATGTTATTTTATTTATGTCGGCTTTAGGCCATT
>ML777341.1:790450-802316 GCA_009831015.1 Picea engelmannii | reverse complement strand
ATTACCCCTTAATTGGGGCATATTAGATTAGTAATGTTATTTTATTTATGTCGGCTTTAGGCCATTAGTTGTAATTTAGATTAGTAATGTTATTTTATTTATGTCGGCTTTGGGCCATTAGTTGTAATTATACCTCCTAGTCTTCTATATATACCAAGAAGACATTTTCATTTTGAATCATCTTGTACTTGAACATTTAAGTGGGGTAAAAGGAGGTTGCCCCCTCAAAGAGGCTTATTATCTAAAATTATCTCTTTTTCAAGGTGTTGAGTACTTTTCCTGAGGTTTTTCTATGCTATATTGATGTTTGGTTCTTAACATTATCCCTATAAATGGGGGATAACAGGACTTTTATGTAGTGCTCGATCTAATGAGAGAACGCGTCGCGGATGCATACAGAGTTCAAGGGGAAGACAAATTGGAAGGAGGGGTAAAACAATATAATACTCCGAGGGGCTAAAATCAAGGAGGAAGAGGAGGATTCAAGGTCGAGGAAGAGGAGGATTTCGGCAGAGGAAGAGGATCAATTATATGTTATAACTATAACCAGTTGAGTCATTTGGCACGAGGTTGTTAGAACCCTTGCACGACATGTACATACTGTAGACAATTGGATCATGTGATGGAAGATTGTCTGCAGCTGATCATGAAGTGGTAGGAGAAAAGGAACTAGAATGTGCAAATGATAGCAGCAAAAGAGCATGATGATCGACCAAGGGTAGCATCAGTTATGCGTGGAGGAGAAAGAACATGAGTTGATGTGATGAAACAAGGAATTCAAACTAACCAAAGGGTCAACAAAGCAACAGAACCTCCTTCGATGTTTGACCCTCAGAAAGAGAGAGACATATATAAGCAAGGAAGGAAGGAACTGCTAGAGATAGAATGGGGAGCATCGACTTCACAACCTATGTATGACATGCCTCCATCCTATGACCACTCAATCACAGAAAGACCACTTGATAAGGTAAGTACTTTGAAAAGTTTATTAAAGAGTTTTTTATAACAAATGAAGGATGAAACTACATTAAACGCATTGTGCAGGATGATTTACCAGTGCACACAAGATAAAGAAGCACCTTGTGCACAATGAGCAGTTAACCAGATACAATGTAGGAAAAAGACGAACAAGGAATTCTGAATTAATGTGCAGATAGGAGACTATGATATGGATAATATCATCTTGGATCTGGGATATGATGTGAATTTCCTTCCAAAGTATACATGGGAGATGATGGGAAAACAAAATTTGATCTAGTCACCAATTCAATTGAGGCTATCAAATCAGCACAATATTGTTCTGATTGGACGATTAACAGGGATGAATGTTAATATCAATGTATTGCACAATAGATTTTGAAGTAATCGAGATAGTGGATGGTAGTAAACCTTATCAAGTGTTACTTGGACTCGATTGAGATTTTGATAACCAGACCATTATTTATCTGAAAAAGAGACAAATTATCTTTGAAGTAGGAGACTTGAGAGTTATTGCACCATTGGATCCCACAGAAGGAAGATGACATGCGGAACCAACAATGGGAAAAGAAAACAATAACCTTTACAATGAGAGTCATGATTGCACGGATGGATGACTATATTAATCCTATTGTTGAGGGTGTACTGAGTTGATGAAGTATCATTTATTGCATGTTGGATTCAGAGGAAGCCCTTGAACATTGGAAACAAAGGTTACATGGAGTATCTACAAGGAGATGTGCTCATATTACCCACACATTGCACTGGATTGGAGTTGAGGTACGTGATCTTCCGAAGTATGATGGACTAACTGATATAGATTCTTTTGTAAAATAATTTGAATTGTGGATATAAAAAAACAAAGATTGTTAGCTTTAGATATCGCGTTGAAAGTGACTCCTGCAAGGTGGAGGGTTGTGCATAAGGATAGAATAGATAATTGACAGCAATGCAAAAGGTTGTTATAGGTAAGGTTCATAACAGAAACTGAATATAATGTGCAAAAGTATACTGGGTTGAGTAGTCCTACAGATCATCTTACACAGTGCACCGTGGCATGGAGTTTCGTACCCAATAAGAAATGGACACACTCTGGATGTGATCCCGAAGAACTTGTATATAGAATTGAAAGTACATAGAGGAACAACATACTGGGAATATTTGATTTGCAACTTCAATGTAACCTTCAAGTTTGAAGATGATGCCCCTTTGGTAAACACAACTTTGCAAATTATCAAAACCAAGATCTTTACATCAAAAGACTCAATGGGACCAATACCCTTATGTAGTGCACCCAAATATTATGTGATTGTCCAAGAGGTTGTGGAATTCTATAATTTTGCTAGAGAAGATCAGGAGGACGAAGAACTAAGAAATTTGAAAGTGCCAAAAACCGAAGGAGAGCGCGCGGTAGAAGGTTTCGAGCTTGAATTTGTCTAGTATGCAAAGTCGTTGAAAACATGTAAGATAAATATTGGTATGAAGGATAATCCCAAGTTCACACACATTGGAGATCACTGGAATGAAGAAACTATCGAGAAGATTCATGATTTACTACGTAGAGACCGTATCGATTGAACCCAGTATATAAGCATAAAGTGAAAGCAGAAATAGATAGAATGTTGGAAGTTGGGATTATTGAACCTATCGCAAAGTCAGAGTGGATCACTATGATGGTTATTCGGGACAAGAAAATAGGTCGAATTAGAATTTGCGTGGATCTACGAAAATTGAATGATGCCTACTTACATGACCTGTTTCCTACCTCGTTTACAAATGAAGTTTTGGAGAATGTAGGAGGACATGAAGCTTGCTCATTTACTGATGGATTCTGGGGATATCACCAAATTAAGATCACGTAGGAGGATAGGAATAATACAACATTTACGATGAAATGGGGATGTTATCAGTCTGCAGTCGTGCCTTTTGGATTGAAAAATGCACCAACAGAATTTTCTTGAGTTGTCGTCGTAGCTTTTAAAGAATTTATTCATGAATTCCTAGAAGTATACTTGGATGATTGGACGATGTTTAGTTTGTTGAAGGACCGTATTGAAACTTTGCACTTGATGTTGGACAGATGTAGAGAGTTCCAGATTTCCTTGAACTTGAAGAAGTGTATTTTATATGTACCATTTGGTATCATGTTGGGTCATGTAGTATGTAAACAAGGATTGGTTGATCCTACGAAGATTATTGGTATTGTTGATTTTTCACCACCTACTTTAGTGCAACAACTATGAGCAGCATTGGGTCATACAGGGTACTATAAAAAGTTCAATAAGGGATACGCACAGATCACAGCTCCGCTAGAAAATTTGCTAAAGAAGGATGTCAAGTTTCAATGAAACGATGAATGTCAACAAAGTTTGGATACCTTGAAGCAGAAACTAGTTATTGTGCCAATTTTATTATTTCTAGACTGGAAGAAGGAATTCCATGTCCATGTAGATGCATCGTCTATAATGTTAGGCGCAGTTCTAGTTTAGCCAGGGGAAGGAGGTTTGGATCATCCTATTGGATTTGCCAGCAGAAAGTTGTCAACTATTGAACATAATTACACTACTACAGAGCGTGAAGGACTGGAAATGGTGTATGCACTACAAAAATTTAGGCATTATCTATTGGGATCACATTTTAAGATGTACACAGATCATTCTGCATCGTGATACTTAGTTAATAAGCCAGTGTTGGGGGTAAATATATGCATGTTATCGCACAAGTTGTAGGTTGGGAAAATCTTAACCAAACCACCAAATGGCGACAACTAATAGGTCACCTACACACTGTCACCTTAGGCAGGTGTCCTCGTCACTTTAGAGGTGATGTAATCACCTCAAGGGGAGAATCTCAGTGACCTTAGGGGGAATGAGATGAAAAAGGGTGAAGGCGGTGAGGATGTCCCTAGAGGGAAAATATAAATGGTATGAATGTCTTAGAAAGGAGTCTTGGGAAGGTCCAAGGGTTTCCAATTATGTTGAGTAACTTGCAAATGGTGAAGTACCTGCCTGAGACACAAGAGAAACAAACATATATTGCAATATAATCAATTGGAAAAGCAAGTTAAGCTTGTTGTCCCTAATAGAAGTTGTTAGTAACAATGTATATCAGCAATAAAATGTTATAATAAGTTGCAAGATAAATGCTAGAAATCAAGTGCAAGATACAAGAGAAAGACTAGCTAAACACTAGCAAAACTCAAGAAAAAAGACCAAGATACTAGCATAAAAAGACAAGGTTGTTGTAAACACTTTATGCGGAAAATTATATCATCCTTATGGCTGTAACAATCAAATTGTTACAGTAAGACAATCATCCACTAAAAATCATCCAAAATTTGTGAAAAAGTGCGCTAGAGCAAGTAGGACAAGTGTTCAAACTTTGTGCAATTTCTAATGGTTGATTAAAGAGTTATTCAAGCAATTAAGTTCGGGTTTATGCAGCCCTAATGGATGAAGATGCAAACTTGTAATAGAAACAAGAAATATCCCTTTGATGGGGACGCCCTAGTGATTATGAGGTGCTCTAAGCACAAGGAACTCAATCCAAGTTGCAAAAATTAAATATGAGAAGAAACTACATTTCCCAATGAAATATTGTATTTATCCAATGCAAGACTAGTGCCTTTAGTTATGGGCTAATGGGGTCAAGACAAAAGAGCTAGAATTACTAAACCCTTAGGGGTGTAAATCCTCTTACTTCCCAAGGTATGCAACCTAGCTAGGGTTTGAAGATGACGGGTGTAAATCCTCTTACTTCTTCAACAAAACCCTTGTAAAAAAGCTTTATAACATGGTGGAAACTAAGATAGGGGTGTATATCCTTATACTCCATGCCTAGCCTTGGCCAAAACAACCTCAACTTGAATTACAAATGATAATAACAAGGTAAAGAAACCATACCATTCAAGAAAAATCTCTTAACAAGCCAAAGTAAACCTCCACAAAAACAAAAATTGACCTCCAAGATATAGCGCACCATCATCATCATCAACCATAACCATAAAAGCATTATTCCAACCTAAACGTGTAGCAAAAATTTCAGTCCAAGTACTTCTCACAAGAGGGAGAGTTATGTTAAAATGAGATCTTATGATCTCTTATTTATACAAAATGTCACTAAGATAGTGTGTCCACATAATTAAGGGTAAACCACAAGACTAGAGGTCAACAACCCTAATCTTGCCCCTTTTACAAAGTAATATTAAACAATTCACTTTAATTTTACTTTTGCACAAAGAAATAGCCCTAGTTATATGGACATCACTCCTTTAGGGGACGTTTTGGCACTAGGAGAAGGTTGTTGGTGATGGAGGAGTGTAGAAAGGATTCCCAAAGCCACATGTCAAGCATCCAAACAACTCCCTTCATGATCAAGGCTCAATCCCCTCAAAACATCCTTGTACCAATGCATGTCAACCTCACCATCAAACCCTAACCCCCCTAGGTGACGTCATGCCTTTAAGGTGATGTATTGCCTCTCCTATGCAAAATGTTTGGCATGTGGGGGATAGGTTGTGTCGTCCAAGTCATCTTATAGGCCTTCAAATTTTGATCTCTCTCATCTAGCATGTGGACCCTTGGCATCCACCTGTGGGCTTCAAGCCCCATGGAAGCCCAAGCTAGGCTTGTTCTTCCAAAATTGTCCACCAACTAGGTCCCACAAAGACAAATAAACATGCCCTAAAAGGATCTCAAGTCAGAATCCAATCAATAAATGATCCACCTAAGCATGTGCATCAAAGTCACTATGTCAAACAATTAAGTGCTCAAAGACATTATGTGACTTGTCAAGCTTGAATATGGGAGGGTTGTCGAGGTGTCCTATTGGGTAGATCTTTCCCTAGGTCAAGGAGTGTTTCCAAGAGATCCCTTTCTAAGCCATGTAAAGTGGGTGAAGTGGTTAGGATCAAGACTCAATGGGCATAGGGCTCATGACATACAAGAGGTTGTAGTGCTTCATTCATGGGTGCCTTTGTAGAGGGTGTGTGGTACCTTCGTTTGCAATGCACTTTTTCCAAGCCCATTATTTTTTCGTTCTTTCTTTCTTTCATAAATTTAAGGAAAATTTGAAGGACATTGTCCTAGCGTGGTGTCCAAATAATCGCAGTGTCACCCACAAATACCCAGTGGAAATGAGAAGGTTGGCTTGTGATGAGACCCACTTTCTCTCAGCCATGCAACTGAGAGCCATTACCTTGGATTAGTGACTAGATGATGGTAATTTCATGCCACTAGATATTCATGGACATGATATGCCAGCTCGTGATGGGACCTCCTATCCTCCAACTAACCTTTTAAGCATTCTTAATCATATTTCTTGTGGGTCCCCCTTTTCTGAAAGATAAGTGTTTCATTGCTTTCTTGGGTGATCCCTGGGAGAAGCATCTAGAAGGTTCATATATAGGATTTTATCGTTTACCCAACATCAATTCCTCTAGGCCTTTAGCCCCTTATTCCCATAGAATGAGGGACGACCCCTTCTTGGGTCAATACACCCTAAACTCCCAAGATATAAGGAAATGGGGGAAAATAGTGATGGAAAGTGGTAAGTATGGTTGGGAATTGTATGATGGCTCTTCAAGGCAGTTCCTAGTAGCAAACCCATCCCCAAGTAAGACCACTTATTCAGGAAAAATGTCAACCACCAAGGTGAAGCAGGGGAAAAGGAATAATGTCCAAGCATATTTCATGAAATCTAAAGCAATCTAAGATACAACATACTTAAATGACCCATATATTGAAATTATTCTCACCATAATACTGACTTGTACCTCATGGAGTAAATCCCACTACCTTCTGGAAGCCAGCTGGTATAGTCGATGTCATCTGTGTAAATGTGTTGAACCTGCATAGAATAGATCTAGCTAAACAATAATACACACATTTGCAGAGAGAATTTCATAAATAAGAAGAAGGAGAGAAAGAATGAAAGAATTATCATTAACCGTTATGAAAAATGAATAGTTTACACATGATGTACTTTGTATAGCTCAATGATTTCACACTAGAGGTGAACCAATGCACCATAGTGGTGGTCTAGAGTGATCTAGACACACACCAGCAATTACGGGAGTGAACTACCACCTATTCTAGTCTCTGAGGCAGTTACGGGAGTGAACTACCACCTAGTTGAGTTAACTAGTCAACTAGTCTTCAGTTAACTGACTGAACAGAGAGTAATGAGGAGTTAAATCAGGGAATAAAGGTTAATGCGCCACTCTGGTGATGATACCAAGGCAAGGTAGAATTATTATGGTGATGATCCCAATGTTGCATGGTGACAAAACCAATGTAGCATCTAAACTCAACTCAAATAGTCAAACTGAAGTGTCAACTGAAAGAGAATATTCTCCAGGTGGAATATTCTCTCCTAAAATATAGGAGACTAGATAATGACTAATTATGACTAATAAACAAGGAAAAACCTTAGGAAAAAAAAATCCTATGTGTGTGTGAAGTAACTCCAACACCCCCCGGAACATCACTATGGTGAAAATAAAGAATGGGCCCCGGCAACAAGGCCATGTTAGGTACCCAAATACAAAAGATACACTAAAAATAAAGTGAGGAAACAGGGAAAACCTCATGGGAAAAACCCCCCCTCAAGGTACAATGTATGTAAAAAGAAGAACTACAATTGCTAGGCAATTGTGTCCTTCACTCCAAGATGGCTTCGCAGAGAATGGAACTTCTGCTCAATGAAGGTCTTGGTGAAGATGTATGTCGTCTGTTCTATTGAAGGATAGAATTGTAAGTTGATGATCCCATCGTGTACTAAGTCCCAGATGTAGTACATGTGGATCTTGATGTGCTTTGTTCGTTGCCTCTGAACTGGATCTTTGCAGAACTTCAAAGTGCTCTGGTTGTCACACCAGATGACGATCGACCGATGAAACTGAATTCCCAACTCAGTGAGAAAATGTTGTAGCCACATAGCTTGAATGGTTATGTTAACTTCCCCTCTGTACTCTACCTCGGCTGAAGATAGAGCAATGGAAGCTTTCTTCTTGCTCGACCAACAGATAGGCCCAAAACCAAGACTGAGTGAGTAACCAGATGTGGACTTGCGATCAGTGTTATCGCCAGCCCAGTCGAAATCAGTAAACGTGATGAGATCTAATGTAGAGTCTACTGCAAAATGAATCCAAAAGGTGATGGTGCCCTAAACATATTGAAGGATACACTTTGCATATTTCCAATGTAGCTCATGTGGCTCCTGCATGAACCTGGAAACTGTGCCAACTGCATATGAGAGGTCTGGTATGGAGTGTGTGAGATACAAAAATCTCCCCACTAGTTGTTTGTACAGTGTGATTTCAACCAGTGGAGTCTCTCCGCCATCCTCAAGTTTGACTCCTGATATGAAAGGAGTGGGATCAGACTTACAGTCAGTCATGTAAAATATCTCAAGGAGATCTCATGCATACTTGGCCTGGGACAGCTTGATGCATGATGCATCCTGACTAATCTCGAGTCCAAGGAAGAAGTGTAGCGGACCCATGTCTGTCATCAAAAACATGTCATGTAGAATCCTCTTGACTATAGCAATCGTTGAAGTCGAGTACCCGATGATCAGCAAATCATCGACATACAGAACTAAAAGCAGAAGTGAATCAGTCATCTTGAACATGTAGACATTCGGGTCTGATTTACAATGTACAAAGTTTTGTGACAACAGGTAGGAATCCATCTTGTCATACCATGCCCTCAGAGCCTGCTTGAGGCCATAAAGGGACTTATTTAGTTGACAGACCAAAGATGATTCCTGCATAAATCCCTAGGGTTGATCCATGTAGATCTCCTCAAAAAGATCAACGTGAAGAAATGCATCCTTCACGTCCATCTGATGGACTTCCCATACCTTGGTTGTCGCAATGGAAAGTGTCAATCATATGGAATCCATCTTCATTGTTGGAGCGAAGGTCTCATCATAGTCAATACCATGAACCTGTTGAAAGCCTTTGGAAAAAATCCTGGCTTTGTATCTACTAATATGTCCATCCGATGTGCTCTTGCTCCTATAGACCCATCTGCATTTGACAAGTTTCCTCCCAGAAGGAAGGGGAACCAGATCCCAAGTATGGTTCTCGAGGAGGGATTTGTACTCCTCCGGCATGGCGAATTCCCAAAAGGGATTTCCAGCAGCCTCACCATAAGACTATGAATCTAAAGACTGAACCAAGAAAAGATGCCTAGAGGGAAATGGTTCAGTGGCAGTGAGTGCAACAAGAGGCTCCTCGAAATCAGATCGAGTCCTCCTAGTATCAGTTGGATCACCAACGAGATCCCCTGCATCCTAAAGAGTAGTCTGTGCCCACTTGGGCCTCTGCTCTGGCTCTGCAACTGCATCTGGATGCTCTAACTCTGCATCTGATTGTGCTGACTCTGAATCTGAATCATTTGAGCCCTCTGAATTAGAACTCTCATCTAAAGAACATTCAATATATGCATGCTCATCATCTCGAACAGGTGGAAGAATGAAGGTGTATGCATGCGGCTGTTGAGGTGCATGCGAGACACTTTCCTCGAATTGGACACTTCACTCAATGATGAGCCGATACAAGGAAATATCAATTATCCTATATCCCTTCACATCGTCGGGGTATCCAACAAAAATTCATTCAGTGCTCTGTGGATCAAGTGCCTTCCTCTTTTCAGAGGGAATCCGGGCCCATGCACATGAACCAAAAATGCGAAATCAGGTCACTTCCGGTTTGAGGCCGCTCCAAGCCTCATAGGGGGTCTTATCCTTGACAGATCTATGAGGAGATCTATTTTGGATGTATGTTGCACAATTAAGTGCTTTGGCCCATAGTCTCTGTGGTAGTGACTTTGCATGCAGCATGCAAGATGCCATCTCCTTTAGAGATCTCTTTTTCTGCTCAGCAACTCTATTTTGCTATGGAGTGTAGGGAATTGTATGTTGCAACTGAATCCCTGCCTCATGGAAAAGATTATGGATCTCATGATTTACATACTCTCCCCCATTATCAATTTAGAGGACTTTGATCTTCTTTACGGACTGTGTCCCAACCAAGGCTTTGAAATCTTTGAGGTGTTGAAAGACCTCGGGTTTTTGCCCGAGAAAGTAGATCCATGTAAAACGTGAGAAATCATCAACAAAAATGAGAACAAACCTCTATTTGTTGACCGATGGATGCGTAAAAGGACCCATGAGGTCACTATGGATCAGATCTAAAGGTGCAGAAGCTCGCTGAGACTTTCCCTTGTCGAATTTTTCTTGAGGGTGTTTTCCAAGAACACAACCCTCACATACTCCCTTAGAGAAATGGATGTCTCGTAGACCATCAAATAATTTGTGCTTTCTAAGTTGTTGCATGTATCTAAAATTCAAATGTCCAAACCATTTGTGGCATATCCTACTACTTTCATCTGCATGAGTAAGCAGTAAAGAAGAATCAGGTTCAATGAATTCAAAAAATGTATACAATCTAGACTAATGATTTACCTCACCGGTTGCAACCCTGGAGTTGGTTTTCATGTCGTAGATGTCCACGGAATTTGGTGTGAATACGACTTTATTTCCAGTGTCAGAATTCGTCATCTGATACACAAAAAGAAGGTTTACATAAAGCTTGGGAACAAGCAATGCATTCTCGAAACTTCCATTGGTGAGTTCAATCCTTCCTTTGTCGGTGACTTCGACATAAGAGTTGTCCCCCATCAGAATAGGAGGACCCTTGCATGCATCCAAAGAATAATATATTGTTTTTGAGGCAGCCATGTGATGTGATGCTCCTGAATGAAAGATCCAAGCATCGGGAGAGGAGTTGATGGCAATCAAGTCATGGCTAGGATTCCCTTTCTTGGAATTCATCTTCTGGCTTCTACTTCTTGGCACCCTCAGGGTTGCAATCTCCAAGGTTGTTTTATCTTTTCGTTGTCTTAAATCTTTTGTACCTGCAAAAAAATTTGGTGTAGCTTTTTCTCAGCAGTCCGTCGGATCTGATACCATGTAAATGTGTTGACACTGCACATAATAGATCTAGCTAAACAATAATACACATATTTGCAGAGATAATTTGAGAAAGAAGAAGAAGGAGAGAAAGAATGAAAGAATTCTCATTAACCGTTATGAAAAATGAATAGTTTTCACATGATATACTATGTATATCTCAATGATTTCGCACTAGAGGTGAACCAATGCGCCATAGTGGTGGTCTAGAGTGATATGGACACACACCAACAGTTACGGGAGTGAACTGCCACTTATTCTAGTCTCTCAGGCAGTTACGAGAGTGAACTGCCACCTAGTTGAGTTAACTAGTCAACTAGTCTTCAGTTAACTGACTGAACAGAGAGTAGTGAGGAGTTAACTTAGGGAATCAAGGCTACCAAGGAAATGTCTAATTAGCATGGTGATGATCCCAATGTTGCATGGTGACAAAACCAATGCAACATATAAACTCAACTCAACTAGTCAAATTGAAGTGTCAACTGAAAGAGAATATTCTCCAGGTGGAATATTCTCTCCTAAAATATAGGAGACTGGATAATGACTAATTATGACTAATAAACAAGGAAAAACCTTAGGAAAAATAAATCCTAGGTGTGTGTTAAGTAACTCCGACAATCTAAAAATGTGCAACGTATGTGGTGGTGAGAAGGGTCTCCATCTGTGCAGAAGGATATTGTTGGTCATGTAGTCTCTCGGCACTCCATATATGCAACCTGAGGGCCTCGAGACATAATCTCCTTAGTAAACCACAAAATGGGGATAACATCTGGCTCCTACTTGTGGATATGTGCTCGTCGTAGAGTGCATAAGAACCACAACATCTTCTAGTAGACCCGTGCCTACCAAAAATGCAAAAAAAGGATCAAAACATCTAGGGTGGTGATATCACCCTTCATCCATATATATA
>ML777341.1:767666-790328 GCA_009831015.1 Picea engelmannii | reverse complement strand
TTTGACATTTTTTCAAGAATTTCTAAGCTAAGCATGAAATCAATGTGCAAGTAGAGAAAAATGAAAATGAAATGCATCTAAACTAGTATAAGCAATGAAGATGCAAATGCAGGGGAAAAAAAGATGACTTACCTACTTACCTTGGGCATGGGCCCTGAAGAAGTCATGTGACCTGAACGCAAGGTTGGAGAAGAGATCCATCCACTAGTAATGGCATCTTCCTCCCATCTAATGTTGTCAAATAGTACCTTTCTTTTTCAGACTTATTCTTGATGATGTAAAGGCCAAGACATGAGTTGTTATCTCTTTGTTCATATATGGGCTTGCCATTTATTTTTTCCCACATGAGCACAAGACTTCCTTCACTAAAATTGATGCAAGGTGTATTCTCAATGTATGGAGGATCTCTGCAGACTGTCTCTATGATGATTTCTTCATGTTTTTCATCTTCTTTCTTCAAAATATAGATAGACCCCAGCTCCTTCCCATTGTATTTTGCAATTTTATTTTTATCTGTCCATGGAAGAAACATCTCTATGGAGTCTTCACGTATGAAGGGTAGCTCAGATGGACCATAGTCAATAATATGTGGAGGCACATCATAGTAGTTTTCACTGACATAATTTGGGCCCCTCAAATCCATCACATGACTATCATTATTTTCCCTGCTATGTAAGATTTCATAGTGTCATCACCCATGGGGATATATGCATGTGTAAGGCCCGTGCTAAGGAAACCTTCAAGGGCAGAGGACCAAGTCCTCAAAAAGAGCATTCCCTAAGCATCTGGAACATTGATCACTAATATGTCCATGAGGAGGTTGATATGAGGAAAATCAATCAGAAATACCTCAACATCGTAACACACCCCAAAGACCTCAACCCTCCGTGAATCAATACCACATACATTTCCATAGGGTTGGTTTGTCTTCAAACCAAGTTGTTTCATCACCCTCAATGAAATGAAATTTGTTGAGGCCTCGGAGTCAAGCATGCAGTTGTTCAAGCAAAGGCCATTCATGCCTAATGAAAGATAGAAAGGATTTTTCTTGTCCCTTAGATGATCGAGATACATAGTGTTCAAAAATATATGAGGATATTCCTTCTCAGTTGGAACTTGTAACAATTTCAAAACTTCCCTTCTAGCACAAGGGATCTCACACATCTCTATCTTTGGGACTGTCATATTCAGTTTTCCAAACATACTTGCAACATCTATATTTAACTGAATATCATTTGTAGGAGTTGGCTTAGGAAGCAACTCACGTACCAGAGGTGGAGGTTGTAGAGCCACCCTCTATGTTGATGGAAGAGGAGTATCAAAATGTGATGGAGGGGATGAAGATTTATTTATTCTAGTGTAGATTAGATATTCCCTCCTCCTTAATTCCTTCTTCTCATCATCTGTAAACTGATTCAAGGCCCAAAGTCTCCCCTCTCTTTATCCTCTTCTTTTGGCTTCATTGATTTGCTCTTGGCTAACTTGTTCTTCTTGGAAAACACAAATCATATCAATGAAATTCATATTGTCATGAGAATCTTTGTCTTTTGGGGGGCATTCATCTTCTATGTGGGGTTCTTGGCACGAGAGGCACCAAAATTCTATATCAATTGTCCCAATTGGTTTCAAATTATCTAGGGCCTTTGCCTCTTGTTGAGGCCTCGGTTTCCAACCTATGGAATCTCTCTATTATCTGGAAAACCAAGGTCTGAGGGCATATTGATTGCTTTCCACTGTATTCAAAAGGTTCATAATATGACTATGCACTTGGATAAACTGAATATTCATCTGGTCTATCTTTTGAGTTAAGATGGAAATCAGATCAAGAGCACTATTGTTGGAAACCTTAGTATTTGCTTCTGCTTTGACACGAGAGTAGTGAAAAGGTTCTACCCTTGAATCAAGGAGATTTTCTTCAATATCGACACTATACTCCTTGGCTTGTGCCAATGATATGGGATTTTTTTCTTTGAGAATGAATCAAAACTGCCCTTCAAAAGCATTCATGTAAAGGAGACAAACTGATGATGGTGTAGGACAGAAATTTGTTGGAATCTAATTGTACAACCTGTCAAATCTAGTATTTAATTTCTTCATTGTTTCATTCTCCTTTTTCTCTACCTGATTAAACTGAGCCCCAAGCGTCCCACCATCTGTCTTTCTTGACCATCTGTTCTTAAATAAGACTAGTTAAAGACCAAGATACTAGCATAAAAAGATAAGGATTTTGTAAGCACTTTCTACAACAAATTATATATGTCTTATGGTTGTAACAATCAATGTGTTATAGCAAGACAATCAGCCACTAAAACTCCTCCAAAATTTACCAAAAAGTGCACTAGAGCAAGTAGGACAAGGGTGCAAACTTTGGGAAATTTCTAGTGGTTGATTAGAGAGCTATTCAAGCAATTAAGTTAGGGATTCTACAACCCTAATGGTTGAAGATGAAAATTAGTAACATCATCAAGAACTATCCCTTTGATGGGGACACCCTAGTGGCTATGAGGTGCTCTAAGCATAAGGAACTCAATCCAAGTTGCAAAAAGTAAATATGACAAGAAACTATGTTTCCCAATGCAATATTTTGTTTCTCCAATGCAAGACTAGTGCCTTTAGTTATGGGCTAATGGGGTCAAGAAGAAAGAGCTAGGATTACTAAACCCTTAGGGGTGTAAGTCCTCTTACTTCACAAGGTAAGCAACCTAGCTAGGGTTTGAATATGAGGGGTGTAAATCCTCTTAATTCCTAAACAAAACCCTTGTAAAAAAGCTTGATAAAATGGTGGAAACTAGGATAGGGGTGTATATCCTTATACTCCCTTTCTAGCCTTGGACAAAACAACCTCAACTTGAATTACAAATGATAATAACAAGGTAAATAAATCATACCATTCAAGAAAAATCTCTTAACAAGCCAAAGTAAACCTCCACAACATCAAAAATTGACCTCCAAGAGATAACGCACCATCGTCATCATCAACCATAACCATAAAAGCATTATTCCAACTTAAACATGTAGCGAAAATTTCAGTCAAAGGACTTCTCACAAGAGGGAGAGTTATGTTAAAATGAGATCTTATGATCTCTTATTTATAAAAAATGTCACTAAGATAGTTTGTCCACATAATTAAGGGTAAACCACAAGACTAGGGCTCAACAACCCTAATCTTTCCCCGTTTACAAAGTAATATTAAAAAATTCACTTTAATTTCACTTTTGCATAAAGAAAAATCCCTAGTTATATGTGTTGGGTATGTGTTATATTCTTTGTCACATATTTAGGTGGTTTTCTGGCACATGGTTTTTTCCCGATGGTTTTCTATTTCCGGTTAAGGAATTAGGGTTGTTGACTAATCCAGGTCATTGGTTTAGGGTTTTAGATGTCACTAGCTCCTATATGTATATTGTATTGTAAACAATGTATCATAATGAATGAATATAGAATATGTTGGTTTTCCTAGTTTGGGTTTCGAGGGGAAAAATATCGGCGTAATGTTTGTATTTGCCATTGTATATTTTTTGTTCTTTTATTGAAAATATGTTTGCAGTAAATATTGTACAAGGTTAAAATCTACAATATGGACGTCACCCCTTTAGGGGATGTTTTGGCACTAGGAGAAGGTCATTGGTGATAGAGGAGTGCATAAAGGCTTTCCAAAGCCACATGTCAAGCATCCAAACAACTTCCTTCATTATCAAGGCTCAAACCCCTCAAAACATCTTGTAACAATGCATGTCAACCTCACCACCAAACCCTAACCCCTCTAGGTGACATCATGTATCTAAAGGTGACATTTTGCCTCTCCTAGGAAAAATGTTTGGCATGTGGGGGATAGGTTGTGCCGTCCAAGTCATCTTCTAGGCCTTCAAATTTTGATCTCTCTCATCCAACATGCAATCCCTTGGCATCCACTTGTGGGATTCAAGCCCCATGGGATCCCATTCTAGGCTTGTTCTTCCAAAAATGTCCTCTGAATAGGTTCTACAAAGAAAAATAAGCATGCCCTCCAAGGATTTCAAGCCATAGCATCATGATAAGTGAATCCAATCAATAAATGAGCCACCTAAGCATCTACATCAAATATCACTGTCAAACAATTAGGTTATTAAATACATTATGTGACTTGTCAAGCTTGAATATGGGAGGGTTGACGAGGTGTCTTATTGGATAGATATTTCCCTAGGTCAAGGAAAGTTTCCAAGAGATCCCTTTCTAAGCCATTTAAAGTGGGTGAAGTGGTTACGGTCAAGACTTAATGGGCATAGGGATCACGACATACAAGAGGTCATGGTGTCTCATTCATGGGTGCCTTTGTAGAGGGTGTGTGGTACCTTTGTTTGCAATGCACTTTTTCCAAGCCCATTATTTTGTTGTTCTTTATTTCTTTCATAAATTTAAGGAAAATTTTAAGGCCATTGTCCTGGTGTGGTGTCCAAATAATGGTAGTGTCACCCACAAATACCCAGTGGAAATGCGAAGGTTGGCTCATGATGAGACCCCCTTTCTCTCAGCCATGCAACTGAGAGCCATTACCCTAGCTTGGTGACTAGATGATGGTAATGTCATACTACTAGATATCCATGGACATGATAGGTTGACTCGTGATGAGACCTATTATCCTCCAACTAACCTTTTAAGCATTCTTAACCATATTTCTTGTGGGTCCCCCTTTTGTGAAAGATAAGTGTTTCATTTCTTTCTTGGGTGATCAATGGGTGAAGCATCTAGAAGGTTCATACATAGGATTTTATCTTTTACCCAACATCAATCCCTCTGGGCCTTCAACCCCTTCTTCCCATAGAATGAGGGACAACCCCTTCTTGGGTCAATACACCCTAAAATCCCAAGAGATAAGGAAATGGGGGGAAATAGTGATGGAAAGTGGTAAGTATGGTCAAGAATGGTACGATGGATCTTCAAAGGAGTTCCTAGTAGCAAACCCATCCCCAAGGAAGATCACTTACTAGGCACAATGTCAACCACCAAGGTGAAACAAGGTAAAAGGCATAATGTCCAAGAATATATCATGAAATCTAAAGCAATCTAAGATACAACATAATTAAATGTCTCAAATATTGAAATGATGCTCACAATAATACTGACTTGTACCTCATGGAGAAAGGCCCACTACCTTCTGGAAGCTAGTTGGCATGGTGGATGCCATCTGAAAATCTACGACCTTTGTGGTGGTGAGAAGGGTCTCCATCTTTGAAAAAGGATACTATTGGTCATGTAGTCTCTCAGCACTCCATATCTGCAACCTAAGGGCCTCGAGACATAATATCCTTAGTTATCCACAAAATGAGGATAATGATGTAGATGGATTTTATTATTTCTGGAGTATGATTTTGAAGTGATTGTGAAACTAAGAAAATTAAATAATTGACATGATCATTTGTCATGCATATTAACAGGGAAGATGCGGGAAATGTGGATGAGAATCTACCAGATGTGCACTTGTTCTCAGTACAGATGGTCGATGATTACTTTGCATATATTGTTCAGTTCCTAAGCACATGAGTAGCCCCACCTGACTTTACAATTGCGCAGAAGAAGCAGTTAGTAGTAAAGCCAGCAGATTATCAACTTCTAGTGGGAATTTGTATAACTTAGAGGCGCAAATGTTATTCTTCATCGATGTGTATTGGAGCATGAGAGGCCTATGATATTATCGGAGGCACATGAAGGAATTGCGGGAGGCCACTATGCAGGAAAATTGATAGCTCATAAAATTTTGCGCGCAGAACTTTGGTGGTCCACCCTTCATAAGGATGTTAAGGAGTTTTGTCAAACCTATGATGTCTGTCAGCGAGTTGGGAAGCCATCCATAAGAGGTGAGATACCTTTAATATTATAAGTTACGTTGCGGTATTTTTATAAATGGGTATTTGATTTCATTAGACCGATCAACCCACCAACAAAAAGGTCAAGAGCAAGATATATAATCATTGTGACATATTACTTGACTCAATGGGCCAAAGCAGAACCTGTCGAAAATTGCAACTCAGAGATTGTTGCGCAAGTTCTATATGATAATGTTTTTATGAGGTTTGGATGTCCAAAAATACTTATGAGTGATCAGGGGACCCATTTTTTGAATAAAAATATTGTTTCTTTGACAAAAGAATTTCATATTTATCACCAGAAGAGCACACCTTATGAACCTCATGCAAAGAGAATATTGGAAGCGTTTAACAAGATCCTAGAGCATGCATTGACGAAGATATGTAATGTAAATTGATATGGATGGGACCTGAGGATTCCTGCAGTACTATGGGAATATCAGACACATGCAAGAAGTTGACAGGAAATACACCATTCTGATTAGTATACGACCAAGAAGTAGTTATTCCCATGGATTTCATTATGCCGAGTCTGCACATTGTCACGTTGACAGAGCTCATGGATTCTAGCACAATAGGAAAAAGACTGTCATGGTTAGTGGAACTAGAGGAAGATCGCTTTATCGCATGATTTCAACAGCAAGTTCAAAAATTGCGCGAAAAGGCATGGCATGACAAACATATTAAACAGAAGAAGTTCGATATGGGAGACCTAGCTTTTCTCTATGACAACAAATTTTTGCAGCACCCTGGAAGGTTCCAAATGCACTGGTTAGATATGTATGTGATAATATTTGTGACAAAGGCGGGTATTGTTTAGTTGGAGAAATTGAATGAGGAAATCATGGAAGGACATGTCAATGGTAGTCGACTTAAATTGTATAGGGACAGTCGTTCTTCCACGCACTAGCCTGATTGCGCAATACCTTTACTATAGTATATGTACCATATGAGAAAAAAATTAAAAAAAAAATAAACAAGCTTGAGGCTTGAAGTTCTGAATCACGTATTGTTCAAAGAGTCAAATTAGCATAAGAAGAGATGAACAAGAAAATGTTGCAAAAAGATAGAAGAAGGCCCGCAGGAGGGAGAATTGAATTACACACAGAAAGCATAACTGAATTGCACACAAAAAGAGATAGAATAAAGACCTGCATGAATTAAAGGAAAAACATTAAAGAGCAAACATGACAGCCAGACGACGGAAACGCATTGTAATAAATGAAAAGCGACGACCAGATTTTGATAGGAGGACAAATCGAGACCATGATCCCCTGGAAAGTATGAAATTAATCCAGGATTCAGATGAGAATTGAATATGAAAATAATCGGATTGGACGAAGAATTTTGGCATGAAGAGGAATGAAACAGCTGGAAACAACCTATAAAATCAGACAAGGGGCGACGAGAAAGGGTCATAGATATTTACACATTTGAAGAGAAGAAAGAGCCAGAGGAGAGCCATAGCTTACAAGGGAGAAAGTTGAGTTAGTGATAGATATATCTGAACTATAGAAAGCTATGGCGCCACCAAAGGTAGGAGCATCCACATCGCATACGAAGAAACTACGCACTAAGAAGGAATCAGTACCAGTACAGGAAGAAACATCAAGAACAAAGGCATCAGATCCAATCAACTTTCATAGGGCATATGTGCCACCCAAAAATCCAACAACAAAGCAAGTTAGACTACCCAAGGAGTGAAAGTATGATCTTTTTACATTGGTGACTTCACCTGGGGTCGTTGCTGAGGGAGATATGTTGGGCATAGTAGAAAATCTACGGTTTTCAGACCATGATCTGGCAAATCTGAAGAAATTTTTGGAGTTAGCGCCACAAAAATATATGTGCATGGGACTCATCCCAGAATCACTATTACTCATAGTTGATCTGCAAGAGTGGGAAACAGGACTGCAACGAACATGTATATTGAACATGTTGGAGATACCACATTTTGGCAGAAGTGCAAAAATCAACATCTATGTAAAATTATTGTTGATTTTTGTCCATGAAGGGTTTCTCTAGTTGGACAGGCCAGTGTCAATCGACACCCAACTTATAGCGCAAATTACAAGATTTTCGATAGCAGGGGAAGAACCACTACCCTTGTTCATGGATAAGACTTAAGAAAAATCATTAACGGAAAGGATGAAGGACAAATATGGTGTGCATAGAGGAGCGCACAAATTAGACGTTGTGAGCATCAATGACGATTCCATTAGGTTTGTGATGCAAAGATCAGGTGCCAGCGGGAGTAATAACAATAGCAGAGAAGTGCGCAACAGGAGTGCAGATGAACTGGATGACATTTTTGGTGAACCAGTTTTTAACCAATTGCAGAGAAGCACAAGATAAAGGTATCGAGTTTCACTATGCTTGGTTATTGATTTTGATCAAATTAATCGCTTGGAGGGAGTCAAAAGAAACCCAGTTCCTAGAAGGTACGCAAAAACCGTGCCTGGAAGAAAGGTATGTTTCATTGTGGCATATTGTGCACAAAAATAGACAAGTGAACAACAATATCACATTCTACATTTATAAGGAGACAATACGACAGTGTATTGAGGACACACCATGCATACTACCTTAGACAATTGAGCATACAAAGTAGTTGCACGATTCAAAGCAAGGCCACAACACATGTACATCCAAGCAAAGAGATATCCAGATCATCAATGGTTTCCGACTAACTACAGGTTGACAAAACATGATGTCAATCAGATTGTAAATTCCTGGGAAGCAGGGTTGAAAACCCCAGTGCTGGAAACAACACATAAGGAAACACAACACTAAGAGAAGGATCAAGTAGAAGAAAATGAACATGAAGAACAAGGGAATGGTGCAGGCAACACTCAAAAAACACCACCCACTAGAGAGAAGATAAAAGAGCATCCCAAGAAGATATCAACACATAATAACAAAAAGAGGAAAGCCTCAAAGGAAGAAGCTATCCAAGCCTTGTTATCACAGAAACTGTAGGTTGGGAAAATCCCAACCCAAACCACAAGATGGAGACAAATAAGAGAATACCTACCCATTGTCACCTCAAATAGGTATTCTCGTCACTTTAGGGGTGAAGTGATCACCTCAAGGGTGGAATCTCGAGAAACCCTAGGGGAAACAAAATGGAAATAGCTTGGAAATGACTCTTAGTAGTGGTCAATGGTTTCCAAGAAGTTTAAGTACCTATGGGTGATGATACTACATGTTCGAGACACAAGAAACAACTAAAAGGTATATGTTAAGTGGAAAATCAAGTTAAGTTTGTTGTCCCTTATTTTGCAGCAGTAAAAAAAGCTATATATCAAAAATGAAATGATTATTAGAGTTGTTAAACAAGATTCTAAAAGTCCAACAAATGATGTAAGAGATAAACTAGTAAACACCACTACAACTAAAGTATGAAAGCATAGACTTTAGAATCAATGTAAGGTTGTTATAGATAAGTATTGAAGAGATATATTTGCAGCCTTATGGATGTAGCAAACAAGTTGTTACAACATAAAAATCAGCCACCAAAAATCACAAGTAATCCACCCAAAAAATGTGTTGAGACTAGTGTATTGTAGGGGTAAATTATTAACAACCTTTGACGATTGAAATGAAAGTTATAATCAAAGTAAGAGAGTATTTGTTGTATCCCTAATGGTTGTAGCTTTTGTTTAGCTCTAGCTTCAAGAAAACTAAGTAAATCAAGATTTCTTAGAGGTTTTAGCAACCTCAAAGCATCAACAATAGATTCCAACTTGAACAATATTAATATCTCGTTAAATCACGTTTAACAAAGAAAACAATTTATATCTCCAATGCAAATTTCATACTAGTGCCTTTAAAATTTGGGTGAACAGAGTATTAAAAGCATGAGTTAGATCAACAAAACCCCTAGGGGTGTAAACCCTCTTACTCCCTAGGGTATGCAAATCAAAACTAAGGTAAATCAAAGAGGGTGTACACCCTTGTACTCATCTTAGCAACCTTGCAATAAGAGACTTGTAAACTAGCAAATGAGATGAAGCTTAATGGAGGGTGTATACACTCATACTCATTCTAGGGTTTCAACCAACAATAACTATGAAAAAATAAAGAAGAATAAACAATAACAGATTTTCCTTACCAATTCCAAGAGAGATGCAAGAAAAAACCCTAGTTTACCAAGCAAATTACCATTCACAAGCAAGAGAATAAGTCTCCAAGAGGTGCGCACCACCTTAACTGAAGAATTCACCAAAAATCATTTGCACAAGAGAGAGATACCAAAATGCCCAAGTAGGGCGTAAATTTCAGCCAATGTAGTCTTCTCACAATGGGAGAGCTATAATCAAATGAGATAGAAATGATCTCTATTTATACAAAAACCTCTAACAAGAGTTTGCCCACAAAACTTAGGGTAAACCACAAAGTAAGGGGACAACAACCCTTATTTTGCCCCTTTACAAGCTAAATTCAAATTCAAATTTAAGAAATGCACAACAGAAACCTTAAAGTGACGTCATCCCTATAGAGGGTGATGTCTTGGCACTTTTAGTAAGTCATTGAAGGAGAAAAAAGGTGATCATTGGGCCCTCTAGGGCCTCCTTCTCATGCACTAGGGTTTCTTCCTTCAATCCAAGTCTTTCCATCAAAACATGCCAAGTGTCCTTTCACCACCAAGACCTTTGGGCATGGGGTTCATGACATACAAGGGATTGTAGTGTCTCCGTTATGGGTGCCTTTGTAGAGGGTGTGTTGCACCTTCGTTTTCAATGCAACCTTTTTCCAAGCCCATTTCTTTGAATTTTATTCTTTTTAAGATGTTTCCAAGTTGAAGCCAAGGTGGGGCTTCTACCTAAGCATTAAAAACAATGCCCACCTTGACTCTACCCTAGTCACATCATGCTTCCCCAAGTTGAAAACATGTGTGGGGCTTCTACCTAAGCATGAAAAATAGTGCCCACACATGCTCCACCTTTGTTGGCATTTGTATTAGTTATTTTTCATGGGTCCCGTCAGTTTCTTATGAGAGACATTTCATTTTCATTGGGATCACTGGGTGAGCATTTAGAAGGTTTCAAGATTGGATTTTATCTTTTTCCAGCTACAAGTCGTTGTGCTTTCAGCCCCTTCTTCCCATGAAATTAGGGACAACCCCTTCTTGGGTTAGTATACCCAAAAACCCCAAGAGATAAGGGGATGAGGGGATGAAGTGTTGAAAGTGACAAGTATGGTCGGGAATGGCACGACGAATCATCGAGAGGACCTCCCTGTAGAAAACCTATCCCTAAGGGTGACCCACTTACTAGGGTGCAATGTCAACCACCAAAGTGAAACAGGGCAAAGAGCATAATGTCCAAGCAAATGTTACATAATCAAAATCAGTTTAAAATGAAACAAACTCAAATGCCTCAAATATTGAAATGACACTCACCATAATACTTGACTTGTACTTCATGGAGCAAGACCCAATGTCTCCCGAAAGCTAGATTATGTAGTGGATACCATCGTGATGAACCTGGAAGTGTGGTGGCGAGACGGGTCTCTGTCTATGCAAGTGGAAACTGTTGGTCAAGTTGTCTCTCGGTACTCCATGTCTGCAACCAAAGGGCCTCGAGACATCATCTCCTTAGTTATTCATAGGAACTAGGGATAACCTCTCACTCCTACTTGGGGACATGTACTCGTCATAGAGTGCATGAAACTGCAACATCTCTTGGTGGACATGTGCCTACACACAATGAAACAACAAACTATTAAGTGTAGGATGTCTCACTCATCCTTTGTCCGTATAATCAAAACCAAAAATGAAAACTAATTTAGAAAATAATTATTTTTGTATTTTTCATATATATGACGAAAAAGAAGCATGTAAATCAATAATGCAAGTAGAGAAAAATAAAATATGAAATGCAACTAGGCTATCATGAAAAATCAAAATGCAAATTCACAAAAGCAAGATGACCTACCTACTTACTTGGGGCCCTGAAGATCATGTCCTAAAATGTCAAGTGAGGTCGTACAGCCAATGCAACCATGTGTTCATCATTTCATCAAGGAATATCCCCCTTGTGCTTAATCATGTGAAACAACACAGATAAGTCCAGCGCATAATAATCATGAGCATAAATACACATATAATCAGTTATGAAATGAAACTCATGGAGATGGGTGGGAGAGAGGAAATCATGTTGGAAAGAAAAACCACTAGCCTGATCATCCAGGAAATCCTTTCTGAAGTGATAGCCACAAGCTCGATCAATCCATCTTTGAAGAGAGCTACCATATGTAGACAATGGCTCATATTCATCCCCACTAGCATGATTGTTGCTTCCTGAAGAATGAGAAGACATGAGAGATCCCAAGAAATCCTGATGATTTCTTGGAGAAGAAGAAAATAGGTAAGGGATCGTCTCATGTCTGGAGAAATAAAGTTGTTGCTTTTTCATTTGTGAATCACTGTAAAAAGCTTCAAGATGAAAATGATTTCGCTTTGTAGGGTGAGCTTTTGAACTGGTATCATGCATGAAGGTGGTTGGAAATCTTCATGAGTATTCTACGACGAAACATCCTGGAACAAATCTGTGATCATATCATTACTAGGATGCCAAGAATCTGAATCATATGTGCATGAAGACCAATCCTTTGAAGATGACAACTCGAACCCTTTTGTTTGAGAACTGCCTTCAACATCATAAATGGGATCTTTATCAAAAGTGAAACAAACCACATCCCATCTACGGTTTCCAACATGTATGAAATCATCAATGTGTTCATCAACCATGTCATAGGGGTCCTCCACGAGATCATGTGTATCATCAAAACCAATTTTTTTTTTATCTTCATGTGCAGGAGGAAGGCAAGGATGGATAAATTCACCTTCATCAAGTGAGAAAATGGACATTTATGTCTCATCAAGGTCTTCATCATCGAGATCTTCCTGACAATTTTCTTAATGGATATGTTCCTCAAGCACTTCTTCTACAGGAGGTGGGTGATATTCTTCTTCAACTTCACACTCTTCAGTTGTTGTCTTGCCATCCACTGTAAAACCTTCTCTTTAAAGGGAATATTTGAGTTCTTGGAGGGTAGTCTGCAAATACTGAGTAGTTGGCCCCCAATACCTGAGAAATTCTTCAACAATATTTGTAGAAGACATGATACTTTTCAGATCACATGAGTCTGCAAGCCGCTTCCTTTGACTCAAGTCCAGTGAAGATATAAAAATTTCCATTAGTACATCCTCATGCATTACATTTATACTTGAAGCATACCTCATATAGTTCACAACATGGGTGACTTCTAGAGTTGGATCACCATCGAATTTGGGGAAATTTTCCCTCCACCCTCTAGGGAAAAGGTTCGGGTATACAGGGATATTTTGAACATCAAGAGAAGGGTATACCTTGTGGAAGACCCATGGTAAATCCCGTGATTCCATGGTTCAATTATCCAGGATGTCGCTTCAATGGAGTTTCCAGATGAACTGAATGTTCATAAAAAATGGAGGGAAGGGAAAGGGAACTTTCCACAAGTGGAGTCGTCAGATGAGATTCAAGAAGAGCTCGTCAAAGGTGGAAGGAGAACACCTTCAAGTGGAGTCATCAGGAAAGATAGGGGTAAAGGATTTGGGATGGTAACTTGCCGAAGTGTCATTAGGAAATGAAATAGGATTCAAAATCCTCCTCGACAACGACGCCAAAATGTTATCGCACAAATTGTAGGTTGGGAAAAGCCTGAACCAAACCACAAGATGGTGACAACTAAGAGAATACATGCCCACTGTCACCTTAGATAGGTATTCCCATAACTTTAATGGTGAAGTGATCACCTCAAGGGGAAATGAAATGGAAAGTGATGTTGATGAGTGGATGCCCCTATAGGTCAAGTTTCTAAATGAAAAGTAGCTTGGAAATGAGTCTCAGTAGTGGTCAATGGTTGTCAAGAAGTTTAAGTACCTGCGGGTGATGATAGTACCTGCCCAAGACACAAGAAACACTGATTATACAAGGTATATGTTAAGTGCACAAGCAAGTTGAGTTTGTTGTCCCTATTTTGCAGCAGTCAACAAAGAAATGGTTATTAGAGTTGCTAAACAAGATGCTAAAATTCCAACAAATGAGGCAAGATATAAACTAGTAAACAGAAGTACAACTCAAGTATGAAAGCATAGAATTTAGCATCAATGTAAGGTTCTTATAGATAAGTATTGCATAGATATATTTGTAGCCACCAAAACTCACAAGTAATCCACCCAAAAAATGCGTTGAGACTAGTAGATTGTAGGGCTAAATTATTAGCAACTTTTGACGGTTGAAATGCAAGTTATAATCAAAGTAAGAGAGTATTTGTTGCAACCTTAATGGTTGTAACTTTTGTTTGGCTCTAGCTCCAAGAAGACTAAGTAAATCAAGACACCTCAGAGGCTTTAGCAACCTCAAAGCATCAACAATAAATTCCAAGTTGAACAATATTAATATCTCATTAAATCATGTTTACCAAAGCAAACAATTTATATCTCCAATGCAAATGTCATATTATTGCCTTTAAAATGTGGGTGAATGGAGTCTTAAAATCACGATTTAGATCAACAAAACCCCCAGGGGTGTAAACCCTCTTACTCCCTAATGTATGCAAATCAAAACTAAGGTAAATAAAAGAGGGTGTACACCCTTGTACTCCTCTTAGCAACCTTGCAATAAGAGACTTGTAAACTAGCAAATGAGATGAACTTAATGGAGGGTGTATACACTCATACTCCTCCTACAGTTTCAACCAACAATAACTATGAAAAAATCAAGAAGAATAAAAAATAGCATATTTTCCTTACCAATTCCAAGAGAGATGTAAGAAAAAACCCTAATTCACTAAGAAAATTACCATTCACAAACAAGAGAAGAAGTATCCAAGAGGTGTGCACCACCTTAGCTCAAGCATTAACCAAGAGATAATCATCAAAAATCATTTGCACAAGAGAGAGATACCAAAATTCCCAAGTAGGGCGCAAATTTCATCTAATTTAGTCTTCTCACAATGAGAGAGCTATCATCAAATGAGATAGAATTGATCTCTATTTATACAAAAACCTCTAACAAGAGTTTGTCCACAAAACTTAGGGTAAACCACAAAGTAAGGGGACAACAACCCTTACTTTTCCCCTTTACAAGCTAAATTCAAATTTAAATTTAGGAAATGCACAATAAAAACCCTAAAGTGATGCCATCCCTCTAGAGGGTGACGTTTTGGCACTTTTAGTAAGTCGTTGAAGGAGAAAAAAGTGATCGTTGGGCCCTCTAGGGCCTCCTTCTCATGTGCTAGGGTTTCTTCCTTCAATCCAAGTTTTTCCATAAAAATGTCCCAAGTGTCCCTTCACCACCAAGACCCTAGCCCTAGGGTGACACCAAGCCCTTAAAGGTGACGTTTTGGCCTCCAAAGGCAAGTCATTTAGCTTGTAGGGGCTAGGTGAGATCCGCCATGGTGTCTCTTAGGCTTCCAAAGGCATGTCATCATCATCTAGTGTGTGGGCCCAGGTATCCAACCTGTGGGCTTCAAGCCCCAAGGAAGCCCAAGATAGGCTTGGTCTTCCAAATATGTCCACCAACTAGGTCCTACAAAGACAATGAGGGTGCCCTCCAAGGATCTCAAGTCAAATGCATCATGATAAGTAAATAAAATCAATGAAAGAACCATACAAGAATGTACATCCAAACTAACTCATCAAAATAAACAAGTGCTCAAAGAACCTATGCAATTTGTCAAGTTTAGGAATGGGAGGGTTGACAAGTGACCTATTAGGTGAATAATACCTCAAGTTTAGGAGTGTTTCCCAAGTCGACCCCTTTCTAAGACATCCAGATAAAGTGACATGGATGGGGACAAGACCTTTGGGCATGGGGTTCATGACATACAATGGATTCTAGTGTCTCAGTTATGGGTGCCTTTGTAGAGGGTGTATTGCACCTTCATTTTCAATGAAACCTTTTGTCAAGCCCATTTATTTGTCTTTTATTCTTTTTAAGTTGTTTCTAAGTTGAAGACAAAGCAAGGCTTCTACCTAAGCATAAAAAATAGTGCCCACCTTGACTCTACCCTGGTCACATCATGCTTCCCCAAGTTGAAAACATGTGTGGGGCTTCTACCTAAGCATGAAAAACAATGCCCACACATGCTCCACCTTAGTTGGCATTTGTAATAGTTATTTTTCACGAGTCCCATCAGTTTCTTATGAGAGACATTTCATTATCCTCGGGATACCTGAGAGAGCATATAGAAGGTTTCATGATTGGTTTTTATCTTTTTCCAGCTACAAGCCTCTAGGATTTCATCCCCTTCTTCCCATGAAATGAGGGACAACCCCTTCTTGGGTCAGTATACTCGAAAATCCCAAGAGTTAAGGGGATGAGGGAATGAAGTGTGGAAAGTGACAAGTATGTTCGGGAATAGCATGATGACTCGTCAAGAGGACCTCCCAGTAGTAAACATATCCCTAAGGGTGACCCACTTACTAGGGCACAATGTCAACCACCAAAGTGAAACATGGAAAAGAACATAATGTCGTAGAAAACGTTACATAATCAAAAGTAGTTTAAAATGAAACAAACTCAAATGCCTCAAATATTGAAATGACACTCTCCACAATACCTGAATTGTACCTCATGGAGAAAGACCCAATGTCTCCTGGAAGCCGACTAATGTAGTGGATATCGTCGTGATGAACCTGGAAGTGTGGTGGTGAGGTGGGCCTCTGTCTGTGCAAGTGAACATTGCTTGTCAAGTTGTCTCTCGATACTCCCTGTCTGCAACTTGAGGGCCTCAAGACATCATCTCCTTAATTATCCCTAAGAATTGGGGATAACAGACCTTAATTGAAGATGACTTTGAGAAGATTGGATATTAGGTGAAAGAAGTCACTAAAGAATCATTTCAGCGAGTTGCGTAGAAAAAGGAGGAATTTCACATGAATGTGCAAGCGAAGATAGCTACATTGCGCCAGATTTTGGAATCGACCAGGATAGCGCAAGTTCGAACAACAGAAGAAGAACAAATAGAGAGCACAATAAACACAACAGAGTCACTATTGATGGCATCTCTACCATCATCAACAACAACAAAGCGTCAGATCATGAAGATATGAGCAGGGACCATATAGTTCCCCATGACATAAATGCAGGAGTGTGCACAAACATTAAGTCATATTGACCTAGTGTTGTCATAGTTACCATTGAATGTGCTACATAGCTTGCAAACAAGTGTCACACAAGAGATCCAATTGTGCGCAGAATTGACTGCTATGGAGTTGGTCAAAGCGACTACAGACAATGATGAACTACACGTAGAATACAACAAACTCATGCTAGAATGGGATGAGGCTACGTAGAAAACAACAAGATTGCAACATGTAGTGCAAGAGGTATACAAAAATATCCTAGAGGTACAAATAGAAGAAGATAATCCTTTGGAAGAACAAGTGACAAAGATAAGCGAAGCCCATTCAGGGCTTTCACGTAAAGATAGTTGATTTGGAAGCTCGCATAACACTAAGTAACCCACCAAAAGAAAGGGAGCAACATGAGAAGGCAACCATGACCATCGTGGAGAGCATTAGGAATTTGGATGAGGAATGCACAAAGTTATATGAAGAAAGCACACAAGTGTGGTCTCATTTAATGGATAATGCAGAGTTATAAGCAATAGAACATAGGTTACAGGCTGCGTGGGAGAAGGCACAGAAGTTCAAAGAAATAACAAGCACTCTTCCAACAACAAAACGAATGGCAGCAATAGTTGAAAATAAGCAGTTGTACCTCGAGATAAACCAGTTAAGAGCGAAACAATAGACTCTCGTGTAGAAGCTTGAGTCGTTACAAGAGGAATCATTTCGAGTGACAAAAGAGCTTACGGCTACACAAGGCATAGCAAAACAAACGATGCAAGACAATGTAGAGAAACTGAAGACCCCCATTACCGCACAAACAATAGAGAGGATTTTGGAACAAGAAGCACAGACAAAGGAGAAGGTCGCGATCGTGAAGGAAAATTTTCAGAAGTTCGTTGCAACGTGACAGGAAGTGCAACAGAAGGACTGAGTGGCTTGGGACGAGCCACATGTGAGTGTTGGGGGCCTGTTGGGATAGGATTTTGGGACCATTTTTGGGAACTAGATAATGCGCATAAAGGAAAGAGAGACAATTGGGACACTTTAAGGGATCGATGCATGCAAAAGAAGGAAGACCGTTGGAAATCGTTAAGCGTTTTGGGTCCATTGATATGGGCTAAGCCCAATGTATAAATATGTAAGGGTTTTGGGATAGATAGTGTGTGAATAGATGCAATGTGTGAAGAGCTAAGTAAGCGTGTATGCAAGGTATGCAAGATATGTAAGAATGAAGAATGAAGAGTGACAGGGGGAGATAGAGAGATAGGAGTATGAGCGCATTACACATATTTTGTAATGGATGTTCTGAATAATATAATAAGAAGTCGGTTATTGTCAACGTAGCCCATCTTGGGTGAACCGCGTTAATCACGGCGTCTATGTGTTATGATGTGCTTGTTGTTTTGTTTATTGCGTGCATATAATATATGTTATGTTGCTATGAATATGTTACATGTTATTATGTGTTTGCACACCTGATCTAAAGTATAATGAACAAATGTTAAGTAGAACAGTTATAAGGATTGCCTACCATCCCTTCAACGTTGTAGGAACTTGGTTCCTGCAGTTCCCATAGTGATCTGAAAATAGAAAGTTGACTTGTTATGCTATGCAAGCACCCTCTACTTCATTAAAATAAACTTTACAGGACCTTGCTTCATGTGTTAAAATATGCCAGATAAATTATGTGCTAAGTTTTATGCTTCTTCCTTTAAATGTTTATCTGTGAGAAATTGTTCTTTTAAATGGTTAAATATGTGCTTTAAATGAAAACACAACAACATAACTTGCAGCAAATAAACCATCAAACTCAAAACAATCACAACATGATAAAGGAGTTCACCCCCCTCCGGGCTACATCTCCTTGAGCCTCCATAATGGACTTGGCTCTCTGGGATTAATTAGTCAAAAGTTCTTTTACAAGTTTCTGCTCAACTCCAATGGAAAAACAGACTATACCATTGAGATCAGAACACAGAAAAACCCCAAAAATGACTAATAGAGCTCTGAAAACGGATCATGGCTCATCCGGGCATGACCTCTTCTACATGTGGCCATAAGCTTCCCTAAGCTTCTCTTTGTAAAAAACACCTGTAAAAGTCCTCAACAGCCTCTGAAACCTGTCCCAATGTGTTCATAGCATATCAATTAGCCAAAAATGATTATTCAATCACAGAAAACAAACATAGGCTCACCAAACCATGTCCTCGATTAATGAGGGCTTCAAACTCCCTAGAGCTTCCTGAAACTTCAATGGTGAAAAACTTGTAGAAGAAGTCTTCAAATGGCCTTGAAAACAGCACCAATGGATCCATCATGTCCAAAAACCCCTAGTTGGGCTTTTACGGCACCTCAATCGACCAAAAGATGAAGAAGTTAGGCCTCCTCCATTTTCCTCCTTCAACTTTGTTGGAACCGGTTCGCCAAAATGCACCCTTGTTGAATGAACCCAGCACACACGCCATTTAAGGCGTAAAAACCCGGCACCGGGCGCAACCGCGCCAACAATGCAAACCGTAGGATGGTTAGGGTGCCTCCAGCCCCTAACCGCCTAGCACTCGGGCATATGGTCCATAAGACCGTGCGTATTAGGCAAAAAGGCTAACGGTCAAAATCGTGCCAACTTCCTCTAGCTCCAGGTCACGGGCATATGCAATACCATAAAATCCGCACGTGTTTTGCAACGGTGTGGAACCGGGGCTAGCTTCGTGCGTAATACCAACTCACGCGCTCACATCTTATAGCATGGTCATATGTAACATAGCAAAACCACGGGCCGGGGCTAAGCCCCGGCCCGACCCCACGCCAACCATACATTAAACAAATTTTAAATATATTTAAAACGGTTTATGTAACAAGACACAAGTGGTGGCGCGCCGATTGGGTGACTATTACCAAAGCGTTGCACGGTGGGAGGAGGTCCAGGGTTCGACTCCCATGGACTCATAAAATTTTACATAAACGAACCAATAACCAATAAAGGGGTGCCACATGGCAACCCATGATTGGGCCACGTGGCACCTCACCATTCGCCAAAATCATGCCATGTGTCGCAATATAACTCGCCCAACCGTCAACCAATCACAAACTTCCACATCAGCAGGTGCCATGTCATTCGAGCCACATCATCGTACGGTCGCCACGTCAAATGCTGATGTTATCCGTGCCATGTGTCACCCTTCCAGTGGTGACACGTGTCACCTCCGAATTGGTCCAACCATACGCCCAAAAAGCCAAATCTGCCTGACACATGTCATCACCTAGAGCCGCCACGTGTCCTGTACGGACCTGCCACATGTCCTGTACGGACCTACCACATGTCTTGTACGGACTGTACGGACAGGTACAATCAGCATCAAAATTTTGCATGTTTGGCTTGGCGAACAGATCGCGATATCTTCTCCATACCGACTCCGTTTGAGAAAGTAAATATACCGCCGAAATCAGGAAGACGAGATGGACGCAATGGCACCATTTTCGTCGCATTCCGAACACTTTGAAATTTTAGCTAAAATTTGACCCCTGGTCCAGATTTTGATCACACCTTCCCACTGAAAGGCTTTTGGACCCACAAAATCTTATCTGTGTGCTTTCAAGTTATATCAAAATCTTTTCGACAATCACCTGAATACTTTGACATGTCGTGCACTGCAACTGACTATGTCCTTCAACCACTACTCTCTGGCTGTTGTTGACCCACTGCTCTCTCTGTGCTTGGAAGACTGCCAACCTTCCCACTGAGAATCAAGTCCCTCTTTCGAACTCTTTGGCGTCAACAAAATCAGCTCTCCAATGGATGCAAAAACCTTCCTGCGACATCTTGTCACAAGCCAAGAAAACCATCAATCTTGAAAATAAATCATACAAGATTGAAAATGATGCCAACAAAATCTTTTGTTCTTCAAACAAACTGTCGCATCTCGTATTTTATCAAAGCACATGGCGTTTTCAAAATCAACTTTCAAGTCAATAAACACCATCGACTAAACACAAGTCGAACAACACAATTGACACAACATAGTCGTCAGAAAATCATCAACATCAGTCGAGACTCATTGAAACATCAACCTTTCCAAACTGACAAGTCGACAAACATGATACATAATCATGTAACAATCATGAATCACTCATGATGAACCATCACCAGGTTCACTGATTACACATACATAAAAACAAATGCATGTTCATGACTCTTCAACTCTCCTTCGAGTACAAACATAAGTACATAACCCAAAAACATGCGGGTACATAAGAGCTGAACATGAAAAATATAAATGGCTGCAACAAGTGAACATCATATCCATCTTTTACATCCTCCTGGCGACATTGTGCAACGAACAAGAATACCTTCAAAATGAATTGCATTCACATGCAACTTGCATCATGCAAGTTGTGATAAACTGCTGCAACTTATCATGCTTTCCATAAATGCTCACATAACACTGAAAAGTGCATTTACAACAGAAAAACCCAAGCCTCACTTGCTCAAGAAATCCAGCCATTTCTTACCAAGCCAACTCAACGGTGACTTTTTCTGCTGGACATCGTCCTCTTGTGAATCATCTTGACTCACATCGATGATGGAATCTCCTCTTCCATTCTTGCCAATCTCTTTATCCAACTGCTTCTTGTGCTGTGGATGAGTGGTTGGATGCAACGTCCAACATTGGTCAACGAGATGACCTCGCTTCTAACAATGAGTGCAAATCTTTTGCATCCTCTTTTCATGCTGTCTTTGCTTATAAATTTTCCTGAAATTGGCCAATCTTTTCCAACACTTTGAAACATGATGGTTATACAAACCACAATATGTACAAGGATTCTTTCTTCCAAATTTATCATGCTTAACATAATCAAATGCAACTGAATGATAAGCAGAATTATACCTTGAACATTCACCTTTATCGCCTCTTTGAGGAGGTGAATCTGAAGAGCTACAAGCTCTCCTTTGAAGACCATCAACAGTGTTCTTGTCCTCATCACTGTCACAACTCTCTCGTTTCACACATTCGCATTCATCTTGAACACATACTTTGCATGCTGGAGGGATTGGACTTTCAACAAAAGTTCTTAAACTTTCACCTTTAAAGCCTTCTTGAGGAGGTGAACTCGAAACAAAATTTATCCTTGGAACTTTTTCCCTTGTCTCCTCGACTTTGGAATTTGCTCCATCTCTTCGTTCATATCCAAGACCACAATACTTAGGCCTCTCTTCAACAATGCCTTGTGCATGCTTGCCCAAACCTCTACCTTCATAGCCCATTTTAAACAACAACTTGGACCCTATTCCTCTTGTGTGATTTTCAAAACCACCAAAACATTCATCTTGAGAGAAATTAGAAGATAAACTGACATTGCATACCTTATGTTCATGCATGTACTTGGTAAGGGTTTTCTTTTCCTCATGGAGTTGAATCTCCATCTCATGCAACCTTGCAAGAAGCTGGTCTTTCTCCTGCTTCATGGCCATCAACTGCTCTTTAAGAGCAATGCGCACATTCCTGTCTTCACACATCTCTTTCATCAAATCTCTCATGATTATAATTTCTTCTTTAGATAATGAAAATGTATGAGAACTATCAATGCTTGAAGCTTCCTCCATCCTTGCAAGATATCAAACTTCAACACAAAACTTGCACAATACCAACAGCTAAATCTCAAGCTATCAATGGCAAACACATGAGCAAAACAAAC
>ML777341.1:723769-763828 GCA_009831015.1 Picea engelmannii | reverse complement strand
GTTTAACTTGTTCTTATACATTAGGTATCTAGTCATAGCCATGCTCTCAATAGGGGAGAGGCTAGTTTCTACGAGGAGGATGGGATAGGGCGTATTTCCTTTAATTTTGAGATTATAGGTTATAAAATTATTTTGTATTTGCTTTATCTTTCTCTAGAATTCACGAGAAATACTGCAGCCTCATACTTCACATCCATAAAGAATAACAAGTGTAACAAGAGTCTCAAAGAGGAGTTTCTTCTTATCCCAACTCCAAAATTCTTCTATATACATTTCTTTTAAAGTTTAAAAAAAAAAATTAATGTTTTTTATTTATTTTTTTAATTACATTATAATTAAAACATATTATTTTTTTCCAATTTTATATATTAAAATAAAATTTTCTTTTATATTTCTCCATAATTTTAAAATTACACAATCTTTTTAGAATGTTTAAATGAAAAGGACAAATATCCCATAGTAATGGATACTTCCTAAAAACAAATATTTTTTTTAGAATTTTCAACAACTAAATTTCATAAAATAAAATATAAATTTACTATCATATATATTATTATTATTAGTTTTCAACTAAATTTCATAAAATAAAATATAAATTTACTGTCATATATATTAGTTTTCAGTTTTAAAATGAAAAGGACAAATATCCCATAGGAATGGATACTTCCCAAAAACAAATATTTTTTTTAGAATTTTCAACAACTAAATTTCATAAAATAAAATATAAATTTACTATCATATATATTATTAGTTTTCAACTAAATTTCATAAAATAAAATATAAATTTACTATCATATATATTAGTTTTCAATTTTAAATGTTAAAAAATATAAATTTACTATCATATATATTAGTTTTCAGTTTTAAATGTTAAAAAATATATATTTACTATCATATATATTAGTTTTCAGTTTTAAATGTTAAAAAAAACATTATCGTATTTTTATATTTTTCTATTTTAAAATTTTAAAATTTTAAAATGTAATTAAATTTTTATATTTTTTTTTTTCAAAAAAATTTAAACATTTTCTCTGTTTTTCTTAAATATTTTTTCCATAAATTATATTTATTAAATTTCATTACAATTGAAGTATAAATTCTATGTAATATATTATTTACATTTTCTCAAATTTAAATATTAAAAGAAAATATTATATTATATTTCTACATAAATTTTGTATTGCGATAATTTTTTCAAATATTTCAATGGAGGGAAGCACAACCCCCCATTACAATAACCATTAGTAGCATCTTCATCAACAAAATGCTTTAAATGAATAGTTTCTAACTTAAACCTTAACTTGGAATCCGAGAAAAGTTGACTTCTCTGCTTTTCTGACTCTTGCAGGGATACTTTTAGATGGATTGGTAAAGGATTTAAACAAAAGAATAAAGTTAGTTAACGGATATGGCCTGTATGGAGACAGACATGATTTTTGGGTGAAGATTAAGAGGGATGGGTTACTCAAAGACCATAATCTGATCCTGGGAGGCGATTTAAATTTTACCATTACAAATAGAGAAGTGTGGGGTCCCCACGCCAGATCTAATCATTTGCATTCATACTTTAGCCAACTAATCCAAGATGAAGGCTGGTGGATGTTGAACCAATAAAACTACTTCTTACTTGGAGGAATGGTAGAAGTGATCAGGACTACATAGCTAAGAGGTTGGACCGTTTTCTGATAAATGAGGAGTTAGCCATGTCAGGACTTCGATATTGATCTTGGGTGAGCAATACAAAGGTATCCGATCATATGCCAGTGATCCTACATCTTGAACAAGATAAATAAAAGTACTATTATTCCTTTAAATTCAATTATGTCTGGCTGGAGGAACCAGATTTTGTTAACTTGGTGAGATCGTCTTGGAATGGGCTATTGGAGACATAATTTTTAACTCAGATGGACTCTCTTGTACAAAAACTCAAACTACTTAAATATTCGGTGATCAGTTGGGAAAGAAATAAAAAATGCTTGGCAAAGGAGGAATTGGTACATATAGAATGTGATTTGGACATTCTCTATTCTGACTTCCCCAAGGGTTTTGAGAAGGAGGAGGACAAAATACTGGTAATAGAAAAAGAAAAGAGAAAATTGTTCCTCTTAAAACAGGAGGAAGAAACTTGGAGACAAAAAGTAGGATAAATTGATTGACCTCTGGAGACAGGAACACTAAGTTTTTTCATGCTTTTGCAAATTCTAGAAAACAAGCCAATGTTATTTGGAATATTACAAAGGAGGATGGATCAGTGGTCACTTGCCAACAAGGGATACAAAAGGAAGCCATTGGATATTTTCAGAATATATTTAAGGCTCAAGAAAACCTTACTATCTCCAATCAACTGGCAGTTATAAAGGCATACCCGAGGATTTTCTCTGAGGAAGAAGGCCTTAGAATTGTTGATCCATTTACCCTAACTGAATTACTAGCAACTCTGAAAGGTTTTACTGTATCAAAAAGTCAAGGACTTGACGGCTGGACAGTAGAATTTTTCCTGGCTTTCTTTGATCTCTTGGGGATTGAACTACTGGAGGCAGTTGAAGAGTCTAGACTGAAAGGTAGGGTTGCGTGAGATCTGAATGCTACCTTTCTAGCCCTTATTCCAAAAAGGGATAAGCCATATACTTTTGAGTGGTTTAGACCTATTTCACTTTGTAATTTGGCATATAAGATTATCACAAAAATTATTGCTTCCAGAATTAAAGTAACACTCTCAACTAGGGTATCAAAGGAGCAATTTGGCTTTCTGGAGGGTAGACAAATTTCATATGCCATAGGAGTGGCACAGGAAGTCTTGCATAGTATCAAGGTAAAAAATTACAAAGCTCTAGTTCTTAAATTGGATATGATGAAGGCTTATGATAGAGTGGATAAGGGATTTTTAAGATTAGTTTTATTACAGTTTGGTTTGAGTTTAGAGGCTACAGATTGGATTATGGGATGTGTTTCTTCTGTAAATTTTGTTGTCTTGATAAATGGTAGCCCTTCCAATTTTTTTTAAAGTTCAAGAGAACCGAGGCAGGGTTTCCCGTTATCCCCACTACTATTCCTACTTGTTGTAGAAGGTTTGAGCAGATCCATCCATAATCTGGTTGAGGAAAGGAATATTGAAGGTGTTTTAGTGGCAAAAGGGATAAGAATTACACACCTACTTTTTGTGGATGATGTGTTATTATTTGGGAATGGAACCATTACAGAATGGAAAACTTTTAAGGAGGTATTGGATCTTTTCTGTAAGGCGACGCGGATGTCATTCAGTCCACATAAGTCCTTATTTTTGGAAGCATGATGGATAGAAGAGGAGCTTACAGTACTGAAAGAATTTATGCCATTTGAAGTTAAACCTCTAGAGGCTAGTTTTAAGTACCTAGGTTTCTTTCTTAAACCAAACTATTATACATTGGCAGACTGGGGTTGGCTTGAGAAAAAAATTGAAAAAAGAATCTCTATGTGGAGTCTTATATGGCTTACCTTAGGGGGTAGGGTCACTCTAGTTAAATCTGTCTTAGAAAGCATACATGTTTATTGGCTTTCTCTGGCGAATATTTCAAAAAGCATACTAAATAGAATTAGAAGAAAGATGTTTAGCTTCTTATGGACTGGAAAAAAAGAAAAATAAAGTGTGCACTTGGTAAACTGGAAAATAATTGCTAAACCGAAGAAGACAGGAGGGTGGGGTATTAAAAATATCTTATTTTTTGGAAAAGCATTGGCAGCTAAAATTTTGTGGAGGTGCCATATGGTTCCTGGGCTCTGGCATGAAGTGGCTTTCAAAATACTTAAAAAAGAAAATTGTTGTTGAATGGTTCAGACAAGGCAGAAAAAATTAGGCTGGGTTTTCAAATTGTTGGAGAGCCTTAACTTCATCCTTATCCATCATAATTGATTGGCTTGTCTGTGTTATCCCGGGTTTTTAGGGATAACTAGGATATCATGTCTCGAGGCCCACAAGTCATACACATGGAATACCGAGAGCAGGATTGACCTGAGCATGGCCCTGGAGGGCCCACCTTTTCTTCTTCCATCATCCTTATCTTGTCAGCAATAGTAGCATCCATCACCATTGGCTTGGTCTTGTATCAGAAAGGGTTCTTGCTCCATGAGGTAATTGGTCCAGGCATCATGGTATGTGTCACTTTTGACCATTAAAATGTTTAAATATATGCATCTGATTCCTTTTATTTCTAACAACTGCTTGGATCTTACACTTTCCCACTTGACCATGTTTGGGGGGATTGACAAGCTACCCTAGCAAGCCTTTGTCCATAGGTTTTGGTTTGCCACTAGGGGGACTTCTGAAAAGCCATCATCCGCTCCCATCATAACACCAATATTTCATCTTATTTCCCACTCACTTTTCCCACTCCCCTTGTCCAGACATTGGGTAACCTATTTTTCAGGATTGCACCTTATCTCGTGGGAAGAAGGGGCTAAAGGCCCAGAAGGTAAAAGCAAGCTAGTAAGAGATAAAAGCCTAAAAATAAAACCTCGAGATGCTTCGCCCAGGGATCCCCAAGAAAGCAATAAAAGGATTCTCAACAAGAAACTAGAGGGACCCAAAAGAAAATAGTAAAACAAGACCTAGGCAAAGGATAGGGGGTCTCATCACGAGCCATCTTATTAGGTCCATGGGTACCTAGCAATATGACACTGCCACCAGCTAGTTACCACGCCAGGGCAATGACTCTTGGTTGCATGGCCAAGGGAAAGGGGGTCTCATCACGAGCCAGCCTTTCATTTCTGTGAAAGTACTTGTGGGTAATGCTGCCACCACTGGTCACCACATCAGGGCAGTGTCCCCTGGTTAGCTCTTGAACAAAAAGAAAAAGTACAGAAATAAAAGAATAAAAAAGAATAAAGGCAAGAATGGGCTTGAAAAGAATGCATCCATGACAGGTACAACTCGCCTTATATAGAGGCACCCATGGGTAACACTTTGCATCCTTGGCCCTCACTACACCCACATCCTTGGACTTCCCCTGACCACATCACCCACTCACATAGTTTTGATGAGATTTCTCCTGGGAACTCTCCTTTTCTGATGGGCACTAGCCCAATAGGACCTTTTGTCTTTTCTCCTAGATTTGTATAGCATGCTTATGTAACATCTTTGAGCTAATGATAGATGTATTAGGGATTTTATGCATATGTTTAATAATATTGATGATGAGATGTGATTGACATTTCTATGACCCCTGTGACTGATGAGCCCACGGAGGGTGTAGCCTTTGATGTGCAGGACCATGCTCGATGGACAGGTACCATTTGGACTGGTACACATGGGGAGATGATCAGTTCGGACCTCCATGGGGCTGAAGAGCCCACCAGATGGATGTTGAGACCCCATTAGGGAGTAGAGACAGGACACAGATGCATCAGGGGCTTTGCACCAGACAAGAAGAGAGTGTTCCACCAGAGGCACCCCGACACAACTTGACCTAGGGGGAATGACCCTTTCTTAGTGGAACATTGGCCTTTGGAGGCCTAGGACGTCACCAACTTGACCATGACATCACCCAACATCATGGACGTTTGTGGCAGGCAGACTAGGCAGCAATGGCACGTGTGGCAGGTTGGAGAAGCCTAGGGAGGGCTAACGTTTTGCTCCAAGACACCCCATCTACCCTAAAAAGGGCTAATGTTTCCCTTGGAGGGGATTTTACTCTCCTTTTAGCTTGATTTAGTGTTTTAACTTCACAATTTAATGTAAAACAATATGAATTGATATTTTGGCCTTGTCGGCCTTTTTACCTGACCTAAAATGTAAAATTAGGTCAAGGTTTTGTATAAATGGGAGATTTTCACTCTCATTTTTTCATCACAACTTAATCACTCATTAGTGAGGTCTAAAATTTGCGCCCTATCTTGGGTATTTTGTTGGATTAAGTGATGCACATTTGTTGAAGGAAGAGATTTTTGACATTTATGGTGTTTCTCTTGAAGGAAGGTGTTACAACTAGGGTTTGCATGGTCATTTCTTGGTGATTTGTAAGTATTTTTCTGCAAAACTTCTTAAATGAATGGTTCTAATTCAATTTCTTGCATTTGTTTATAAATATTTATGAATCAAAACCCTAGGGGACAAGCACACAAGTAGGTCATTGTCTCATGTCCCCTGATAGAGAAACATTAAGCCATTGTGGAGGGAAGAAAGAGCCTAGCCTTAGCTACACTCCTATTTTCTCTCCCAATTGCTAGTCGTACTATTCTGAAGCCAAGAAGAGTGAGACGTCCCTGGCCTAGGTCTACTACACTAGGGATGTACTCTTTCTAGGCTTTGCTGAAAGGCCTTGCTTTAGCAACACCTCCCTCATCAAACCCTCTTGTTTTGGTTATATTTTGTTATTATTGAGCTAGTCGTTTGTCAGGAAGGAGGAGAGAGCACGAGGTCTTGCTTTAGCAACACCAGAGTGAGCCTCTCTCCCCTAGGGTTCCGATTTTGAGGCCCTACTTTAGCAGCACTTCGAAACTTTTCCATCTAGTCCTTGAAATCATGCCTCCTTCAACCTGTGCGTCCTTCACTTATGACTCCATTAAAGGCACTGATCTAAGACCTCCAGCGTTAAAGTAGAACTTGATCTAAACACTCCCAAAGATTTTGACTTGAAACCCTAACAACACTAACCCTGGCTCTAGCTAACCCTACTAGCCCTAAGTTGTTGACATCATTATTGAATAGTTCATCTTTATTGCAACAATGTTTTACTTATTGAGAAATTGAATGGTAGTTAAAGGCATTAATTGAGTTAAGTATTGATTTGTTGCATTGAATGCCATATCATTCTAGCATTTATTGGTGATGTGACATTACTTTTATTGCCATTTTGTAAACATTGACTTCGTCAACATTTACTTTCAAATTGCTTATATTGAATGTCAGATAGTCTTTGATATATATGAAGTACTAACCAAAGCCTGCATATATCAGTTTATTCTTGCTTTGTTCTCGAGCAGGGATTCTACTTGGTTATCTTTGTTGGCTATAATCCGGACTACATGTTCTGGCGGTGATCTATGAAGGGGGAAACTTGTCATTATTTGTTTATCCTTTAGCCTCTTCAAAACCCCAGGTCACCGGGGATGTCTCCCCTGGGCCTCACCTCCCTAAAAATAAAGAACCTCCTCATCGTGGTGACATTGGGTGGGATAGGTTCATGTTACGCCAGTTTGGCCTTCTACTTTATAGCCTTTCTTCCCAGCTACAAACTGTGCGATAGCATTTTGGTGCCATTGCTGGGGAACACTGAGTCAAACCTTCCTCAGGCGACACTTTTTGGTAAGCTTTGCCTCTAGAGCCTTTATCTTACAAGCTTACCTAGCGACTCCACTAGGGTGTTTTTCCTATTTCTTTGATAGTTTCAAGAAAACTATCTAGCGATTCCACTGATGACGAAGCCAACTATGACTTCACAATGGGATCTCAAGAACTACAAACCTTTAGACATGAGTAACATCCCGGGGTACCCTAAACAAATTCCCTTTGAATACATAAATTTTCTCCCTGGATTCACTAGTGGTGATAGAGAGAGAGCTGACTATCACATGAGAAACTTCTGAAATTTCTTCCTATCCTACCCGGTCGATGATTATGTTGAAGACGTGGTCATGAAAATTTTCTCTACCACGCTTTCTCACAATGCCAAAGAATTGTATGATAACCTCCCCGATGCCAGCATCATGACTATGGAGCAATTTGAGAAACATTTGCTCCAGAGATGGGGTCTCCGGTAGGAAGACATCCCAGTACTATTAAAAGAACTCAAGCACATAAGACAAGCTAAGGATGAAACTGTCAGAGACTTCCAGATTAGATTTGAGAACATGCTATATCAAATTCATGAGGGTCATCATCCCAAGGAGAGATACCTGGTCCATCTCTTTACTCGTGCACTTTTGGGATATCTGAGTTTCCCTCTTGATAAAATAACCCCAAGGATGCTCGATGAAGCTTACTACATAGTTGCAGTGATTGAGGAGAAGATCTCCTCGTTTGATATAGGATGCCTCTTTACCTTAAATACTCTCAACGGAGAGAGTTTGTTTACCCTTGAGAGCTTCATCATTGATCTCCAAGAAGAAGGGGGGAAAACCACTCATCGACGAGGGATTGTTGAAGAAATAATTGAGAAGCTGGAACCCAATAACAAAGTATCAACATGCCCTCTTCCTCTTGATGAAGTGATCCATAAGCCTTCTCCACCTCCACAACAACAAGACGATAACGTTAGTTTCTTTCCTTTTCAGGACTTTGATGATACCTTATTTCATGATTCAGAGAGTGATGGAGAAATAGAATCCCCAAATGAAGAGCATCTTCCTTGTTGCATGACCAAGGATAAGATAGTGATGCATGCCAAAGATGCCCAAGTCCTAGAAGCTCCTGCACAAGAAGAAAAAGTAAGTTACCCTCCCTCCAAGACTTGGGTAATTGTCTACTTTATGATTTGAGAAAAGAGGAGGAGATTGGTGAGCTTTTGAATGATTTCAACCCTCCATGTTATGATACTGATACAGACATAGCTGATTTTGATGAGTTCATACATGTTGGGAGACGTAGGTGGGATGATGTTGGTTATGATATGGATCCTATCTATGACATCACGAGTCATCTTCAAGTTTTCCCTTTGCAATTATCACAGCGAGCTCTTGACCAGTGGCAACAAGGAGATGAGTTTTTTACTGATGCTCCCCAAAAACCCAAGGATGACTTGATGCTATGTTTTCCTAATGATTTTCGGTCATACCTTGAGGACTTTGATGATTGCTCCTCTGAGCATTTGGATTTATTCTACGAAGATGGCTATCAACCACTGTTGTGCTCAGGTTTTGATAGGAGTAAGACCATTGTTTGCCTAAAGAGAGATTCTCATGACATTTTTCTCTAGCCACCTCTCATTACCTTACCTTGTTGTATCATTAAAGGTGTAGTTGGGAATTATAGCTTTTGCATTGAGTTTTCTCTGAAGCAGACCCAAGAATCCAGGGGTTGGTTGAAATCTATAGATTTCGGCCTATCATCTCATTTCTTCAGCTTTCCCTTGAGAGTTTCCCAGTCGTCTGCCAGATCTTTGTTGATCCCTTCCTAGGCTTCAGAGCGTGAGGACATCTTAGGTAGCTAGTTTGCATACCTTTTTAGCCAATATTCTGAACCATGGACTTTTCATGATTCCTTCCTGAAGTGGATTGACTACTTTCCTCAGAAGTTGACTTGGCATGACTTTTTCCCTCCCACCTGCCTCCATGAGCTAGACCTTACAACGTCCATAGATACAATGTATTTTCTAACTCATGGTTTTTTGTGCTTGATTTATCACTATTTTGGTTTATGATGAAGCACAAAGGCAGGTATTATGGGACATTGTTGGATTGGCTTCATTGGTTGTTCGAGTACACCCAACATTCTAGCCAACAGGTAAGTACAAGTAAGAAGTTTGCTTTCACATTCTTACTTATTGATTGCTTTATTATAGTATATATATATATATATATATATGTGTGTGTGTGTGTGTGTGTGTGTGTGTGTGTGTGTGTGTGTGTATGTGTATATGTGTATATGTATATGTATATGTATATGTATATGTATATGTATATGTATATGTATACGTATACGTATGTATGTATGTATGTATGTATGTATGTTGGGGTGGCATTACCACCCCAATTTTGTTACTGATGCTTCTTTCGAGATCAAGCTGGTCTGCAGGTTATGCCAGAGATGTTGAGGTTCTCATGCACTCTACGGCGAGCACATGTCCCCGAGATGGAGCCAAATGTTATCCCCGCTTTTTAGGGATAACTAGGAGATCATGTCTTGAGGCCCACGGATCCTAGAGATGGAGTGCCGAGACCAGGATTTACCTGAGCATGGCCTTGGAGGGCCCACCTTCTTTTCTTCCATCATCCTTATCTTGTCAGGAACAATAGCATCCAACACCATCGGCTTGGTCCTGTATCAGAAAGGGTTCTTTCTCCATGAAGTAATTGGTCCAAGTATCATGGTATGTGTCACTTTTGATCATTAAAATCTTTAAATATATGCATATGATTCCTTTTATTTCTAACAACTGCTTGGATCTTACATTTGCCCACTTGACAGTATTTGGGGGGATTGACAAGGTGCCCTAGCAAGCCTTTGTCCATAGGTTTTGGTTTGCCACTGGAGGGACTTCTGAAAAGCCATTGTTCGCTCCCATCATAACACCACTATTTCATCTTATTTCCCACTCACTTGTCCCACTCTCCTTGTCTGGGCATTGGGTAACCTATTTTTAGGATTGCACCTTATCCCGTGGGAAGAAGGGGCTAAAGGCCCAGAAGGTAAAATCAAGTTGGTAAGAGATAAAAGCCTAAAAATAAAACCTCGAGATGCTTTGCCCAGGGATCCCTAAGAAAGAAATAAAAGGCTTCTCAGTGAGAAACTAGAGGGACACGAAAGAAAATAGTAAAACAAGTCCTAGGCAGAGGATAGGGGTTCTCATCACGAGCCAGACTATTAGGTCCATCGGTACCTAGCAGTATGACATTGCCACCAGCTGGTTACCACGCCAGGGCAGTGACTCTTGGTTGCATGGCCAAGGGAAAGGGGGTCTCATCACGAGCCAACTTTTCATTTCTGTGAAAGTACTTGTGGGTATCGTTGCTAGCACTAGTCACCACACCATGGCAGTGTCCCCTGATTAGCTCTTGAACAAACAGAAAAAGAAGAGCAATAAAAGAATAAAAAAGAATAAAGGCAAGAATGGGTTTTGAAAGAATGCATCCATGACAGGTACAACTCACCTTTTACAGGGTAAAACTTTGCATCCTTGGCCCTCACTGCACCCACATGCTTGGACTTCCCCTGACCACATCACCCACTCGCATGGTTTTGATGAGGTCTCTCCTGGGAACTCTCCTTTTCCGATGGGCACTAGCCCAATAGGACTTTTTGTCTTTTCTCCCAGATTTGTATAGCAGGCTTGTGTAACGTCTTTGCGCTATTGACAGATGTATTGGGGATTTTATGCATATGTTTAATAATATTGATGATAAGACATGATTGACATTGTTATGACCCCTGTGACTGATGAGCCCATGGAGGGAGTAGCCTTTGATGTGCAGGACCATGCTCTACGGACAGGTACCATTTGGACCGATACACATGGGGAGATGATTAGTTCGGACCTCCATGGGGCTGAAGAGCCCACCAGATGGATGTTGATCCGGATTATTTTCGACACGAAATGAGAGCGGAGATATAATAAAGAAATGCACAGAGATATCGTGTATATCCAGTAATATAACATAAATATATCAGAGATGCAACCATAAACACAAAGATATAGTAATACACGATTTCTATTAATGAAAGAAATGTACAGAGACTGTAAAAATACAGAGTGAAAGACTCGCTAGAATGGTGGCAGCTTATCTCTGAGAAGAGATGTGACGGCTACTAGTATTCGCAAGAAGATGATTACAATGAGGTTCGGAAGGCCTTTTTACAATAGACGGGAATGCCAAAAGTCCTAGACATCCAAAAACCTAACCCTAGGAGATGAAGCGCCAAAAGTCATGTGGGCCCCGTTTGGGTAAGTTGGTGCATCAACTTCTCGGGGTCGTAACTTTTGCATACAATCTCCGTTTTATGCGTGTGAAAGCTCGTTGGAAAGGTATCGTCGAGGAGATTCATTTTGGGGGCTCAATTATGCCTTCGGCTATCATTAAGAACCTCGATCTTGAAAAACCTTTATTTAGGCCCTCAAAATGGCCCCGGAAGTGAAAACCTGCTAAAAATAGTAAATTGCCAAAATGGTCAGAAAACTGTTTTGAGCCATTTGGAAAAGGTGGGAGGCCCCCGATATCCACCTGGATCAATGTTGATACCCCATCAGGGGGCAGAGAAAGGACACATATGGATCAGGGGCTTTGCACTGGAGAAGAAGAGAACGTTCCACCAGAGGCACCCCGACACAGCTTGACCTAGGGGGGATGACCCTTTCTTAGTGGAATGTTGGCCTTTGGAGGCCTAGGACGTCACCACCTTGACCATGACATCACCCAGCATCATGGACATTTGTGGCAAGCAGACTAGGTAGCAGTGGCACGTGTGGCAGGTTGGAGAAGCCCAGGGAGGGCTAACGTTTTGCTCCAGGATGCCCCATCTACCCTAAAAAGGGCTAACGTTTCCCTTGGAGGGGATTTTACTCTCCTTTCAGCTTGATTTAGGGTTTTAACTTCACAATTTAATGTAAAATAGTATGATTTGATATTTTGGCCTTGTCGGCCTTTTTACCTGACCTAAAATGTAAAATTAGGTCAAGGTTTNGTTTCCCTTGGAGGGGATTTTACTCTCCTTTCAGCTTGATTTAGGGTTTTAACTTCACAATTTAATGTAAAATAGTATGATTTGATATTTTGGCCTTGTCGGCCTTTTTACCTGACCTAAAATGTAAAATTAGGTCAAGGTTTTGTATAAATGGGAGATTTTCACTCTCATTTTTTCATCACAACTTACTCACTCATTAGTGAGGTCTAAAATTTGCGCCCTATCTTGGGTATTTTGTTGGATTAAGTGATGCGCACTTGTTGAAGGAAGAGATTTTTGGCATTTATGGTGTTTCTCTTGAAGGAAGGTGTTACAACTAGGGTTTGCATGGTCATTTCTTGGTGATTTGTAAGTATTTTTCTGCAAAACTTCTTAAATGAATGGTTGTAGTTCAATTTCTTGCATTTGTTTATAAATATTGTTGAATCAAAAGCCTAGGGGACAAGCACACAAGTAGGTCATTGTCTCATGTCCCTTGATAGAGAAACCTTAAGCCATTGTGGAGGGAAGAAAGAGCCTAGCCTTAGCTACACTCCTATTTTCTCTCCCTATTGCTAGTTGTACTATTTTGAAGCCAAGAAGAGTGAGACGTCCCTGGCTTAGGTGTACTACACTACGGTCGTACTCTTTCTAGGGTTTGTTGAAAGGCCTTGCTTTAGCAACACCTCCCTCATCAAACCCTCTTGTTTTGGTTATATTTTGTTATTATTGAGCTAGTTGTTTACCAGGAAGGAGGAGAGAGCACGAGGCCTTGCTTTAGCAGCACCGGAGTGAGCCTCTCTCCCCTAGGGTTCTGATTTTGAGGCCTTGCTTTAGCAGCACTTCAAAATGTTTCCCTCTAGTCCTTGAAATCTTGCCTCCTTCAACCTATGCGTCCTTCACTTGTGACTCCATTAAAGGCACTGATCTAAGTCCTCCAGTGTTGAAGTAGAACTTGATCTAAACACTCTCAAAGCTTTTGAATTGAAACCCTAACTACACTATCCCTAGCTCTAGCTAACCCTACTAACCTTAAGTTGTTTACATCATTATTGAATAGTTCATCTTTATTGCAACAACGTTTTACTTATTGAACAATTGAATGATAGTTAAAGGCATTAATTGAGTTAAGTATTGATTTGTTGCATTGAATGCCATATCGTTCTAGCATTTATTGGTGAAGTGACATTATTTTTATTGCCATTTTGTAAACATTGACTTTGTCAACATTTACTTTCAAATTGCTTATATTGAATGTCAGATAGTCTTTGATATATATGAAGTACTAACCAAAGCCTGCATATATCAGTTTATTGTTGCTTTGTTGTCGGGCAGGGATTTTACTTGGTTATCTTTGTTGGTTATAAGTCAGACTATCTGTTCTGGTGGTGATCTGTGAAGGGGGAAACTTGTCATTATCTATTTATCCTTTAGCCTCTTCAAAACCCCAGGTCACCAGGGACATCTCCCCTGGGCCTCACCTCCCTAAAGAGAAAGAACCTCCCCATCGTGGTGACATTGGGTGGGATAGGTTCATGTTACGCCAGTTTGGCCTTCTACTTTATTGCCTTTCTTCCTAGCTACAAATTGTGCGATAACATTTTGGCATCGTTGCCGGAGAACACTGAGTCAAACCTTCTTCAGACAACACTTTTCGGTTAGTTTTTCCTCTAGAGCCTTTATCTTACAAGCTTACCTGGCGACTCCACTAGGGTGTTTCCCCTATTTCTTTGATAGTTTCAAGAAAACTATCTAGCGACTCCACTGATGACAAAGCCAGTGATGACTTCACAATGGGATCCTGAGAACTACAAACCTTTAGACATGAGTAACATCTCGGGGTACCCTCAATAAATGCCCTTTGAATACATAAATTTGCTCCCTGGATTCACTGGTGGTGATAGAGAGAGAGTTGACTATCACATGAGAAACTTCTGGAATTTGTTCCTATCCTACCCGGTCGATGATTATGCTGAAGACGTGGTCATGAAACTTTTCTCTACCACTCTTTCTCACAATGCCAAAGAATGGCATGATAACTTCGTCGATGCCAGCATCACGACTATGGAACAATTTGAGGAAAATTTTCTCGAGAGATGGGGTATCCAGCAGGAAGACATCCCAGTACTATTAGAAGAACTCAAGCACATAAGACAAGCTGAGGATGAAACTGTCAAAGACTTCCAGATAAGATTTGAGAACATGCTATATCAGATTCCTAAGGGTCATCATCTCGAGGAGAGATACCTGGTCCATCTCTTTCCTCGTGCACTTTTGGGATATTTGAGTTTCCCTCTTGGTAAAATAACCCCAAGGATGCTCGATGAAGCTTACTACATAGCTGTAGTGATTGAGGAGAAGATCTCCTCATTTGATATAGGATGCCTCTTTACCTTAAATACTCTCAATGGAGAGATTTTGTTTACCCTTGAGAGCTTCATCATTGATCTCCAAGAAGAAGGGGAACAAACCACAGATAGATGAGGGATTGCTTAAGAAATAATTGAGGAGCCGGAACCCAATAAAAAAGTATCAACATGCCCTCTTCCTCTTGATGAAGCAATCCATAAGCCTTCTCCACCTGCACAACAACAAGACGATAAGGTTAGTTTCTTTCCTTTTCAGGACTTTGATGATACCTTATTTCATGATTCAGAGAGTGATGGAGAAATGGAATTCCCAAATGAAGAGCATCTTCCCTCCTACACGACCAAGGATAAGACAGTGATGCATGCCAAATATGCCCAATTCCTAGAAGCTCCTACACAAGAAGAAAAAGTAAGTTACCCTCCTCTCCAAGACTCGGGTAATTGTCTACTTTATGATTTGAGAAAATGGGAGGAGATTGGTGAGCTTTTGAATGATTTCAACCCTGCATGTTATGATACTGATACAGACATAGATGATTTTGATGAGTTCATTCATGTTGGGAGACATAGGTGGGATGCAGTTGGTTATGATATGGATCCTATCTATGACATAAGGAGTGATCTCCAAGTTTTCCCTTTGCAATTATCAGAGTGAGCTCTTGACTAGTGGCAACAAGGAGATGAGTTTTTTACCGTTGCTCCCCAAACACCCAAGGATGACTTGATGCTATGTTTTCCGAATGATTTTCGTTCATACATTGAGGACTTTGATGATTCCTCCTCTGAGCATTTGGATTTATTCTACAAATATGGCTATCAACCACCGCTGTGCTCAAGTTTTGACAGGAGTAAGACCATTGTTTGCCTAAAGAGAGAGTATCATGACATTTTTCTCCAACCACCTCTCATTACCTTACCTTGTTGTATCATTAAATGTGTAGTTGGGAATTGTATATTTTGCATTGATTTTTCTCTGAAGCAAACCCAAGAATCCAGTGGTTGGTTGAAAACTAAAGATTTCACCCTATTATCTCATTTTTTCAAATTTCCCTTGAGAGTTTGTCAGTCGTCTTCCAGATCTTTGTCGATCCCTTCCCATGTTTCAGAGTGTGAGGACGTCCTAGGTAGCCAGTTTGCAGACCTTTTTAGCCAATATTCTGAACCATGGACTTTTCATGATTCCTTCCTAAAGTGGATTGAGTGCTTTCCTCAGAAGTTGACTTGGCATGACTTTTTCCCTCCCACCCGCTTCCATGAGCTAGACCTTACAGCCTCCATAGATACAATGCATTTTCTAACTCATGGCTTTTTGTGCTTGATTTATCACTATTTTGGTTTATGATGAAGCACAAAGGCAGGTATCATGGGACGTTGCTAGATTGTCTTCATTGGTTGTTTGAGTACACTCAAAATTCCAGCCAACAGGTAAGAATAGGTAAGAAGTTTGATTTCACATTCTTACTTATTGATTGCTTTATTTTAGTCTATATATATGTATGTTGGGGTGGCATTACCACCCCAATTTTGTTATTGATGCTTCTTTCGAGATCAAGTAGGTATGTGGGTTATGCCGAAGATGTTGAGGTTCTCATGCGCTCTACAACGAGCACATGACCCCGAGTTAGAGCCAGATGTTATCCCTACTTTTTAGGGATAACTAGCAGATCATGTCTCGAGGCCCACAAGTCCTAGACATGGAGTACCGAGAGCAGGATTGACCTGAGCATAGCCCTGGAGGGTCCACCTTCTCTTCTTCCATCATCCTTATCTTGTCAACAGTAGTAGCATCCATCACCATCGGCTTGGTCCTGTATCAGAAAGGGTTCTTGCTCCATGAGGTAATTGGTCCAGGTATCATGGTATGTGTCACTTTTGATCATTAAAATATTTAAATATATGCATCTGATTCCTTTTATTTCTAACAATTGCTTGGATCTTACATTTGCCCACTTAACCATGTTTGGGGGGATTGACAAGGTGCCCTAGCAAGCCTTTGTCCATAGGTTTTGGTTTGCCACTGGGGGGACTTCTGAAAAGCCATCATCTGCTCCCATCATAACACCACTATTTCATCTTATTTCCCACTCACTTGTCCCACTCCCCTTGTCCGGGCATTAGGTAACCTATTTTCAAGATTGCACCTTATCTCGTGGGAAGAAGGGGCTAAAGGCCCAGAAGGTAAAAGCAAGCTGGTAAGAGATAAAATCCTAAAAATAAAAACTCGAGATGCTTCGCCCAGGGATCCCCGAGAAAGCAATAAAAGGCTTCTCAGCAAGAAACTAGAGGGACCCGAAAGAAAATAGTAAAACAAGACCTAGGCAGGGGATAGGGGGCCTCATCACGAGCCATCCTATTAGGTCCATGGGTACATAGCAGTATGACATTGCCACCAGATGGTTACCATGCCAGGGCAGTGACTCTTGGTTGCATGGCCAAGGGAAAGGGGGTCTCATCATGAGCCAGCCTTTCATTTCTGTGAAAGTACTTGTGGGTAACGTTGTCGGCACTGGTCACCACACCAGGACAGTGTCCCCTGATTAGCTCTTGAACAAAAAGAAAAAGAAGAGCAATAAAAGAATAAAAAAGAATAAAGGCAAGAATGGGCTTGGAAAGAATGCATCCATGACAGATACAACTCGACTTCTATAGGGTGACACTTTGCATCCTTGGCCCTCACTGCACCCACATGCTTGGACTTCCCCTGACCACATCACCCACTCACATGGTTTTGATGAGGTTTCTCCTGGGAACTCTCCTTTTCCGATGGGCACTAGCCCAATAGAACTTTTTGTCTTTTCTCCCAGATTTGTATAGCAGGCTTGTGTAATGTCTTTGAGCTATTGACAGATGTATTAGGGATTTTATGCATATGTTTAATAATATTGATGATAAGATGTGATTAACATTGCTATGACCCCTGTCACTGATGAGCGCATGGAGGGCGTAGCCTTTGATGTGCAGGACCATGCTTGACGGACAAGTACCATTTGGACTGGTACACATGGGGAGATGATCAGTTTAGACCTCTATGGGGCTGAAGATCCCACCAGATGGATTTTGAGGCCCCATCAGGGGGCAAAGAAAGGACACATATGGATTAGGGGCTGTGCACCGGAAAAGAAGAGAACGTTCCACTAGAGGCACCCTGACACAGCTTGACCTAGGGGGGATGACCCTTTCTTAGTGGAACATTGGCCTTTGGAGGCCTTGGACGTCACCACCATGACGTCACCCAGAATCATGGACATTTGTGGCAGGCAGACTAGGCAAAGGTAGCACGTGTGGCACGTTGGAGAAGCCTAGGGAGGGCTAATGTTTTGCTCCAGGACGCCCCATCTGCCCTAAAAAGGGATAATGTTTCCCTTGGATGGGATTTTACTCTCCTTTCAGCTTGATTTAGGGTTTTAACTTCAAAATTTAATGTAAAACAGTATGATTTGATATTTTCGCCTTGTCGACCTTTTTACCTGACCTAAAATGTAAAATTTGGTCAAGGTTTTGTATAAATGGGAGATTTTCACTCTCATTTTTTCATCACAACTTACTCACTCATTAGTGAGGTCTGGAATTTGTGCCCTATCTTGGGTATTTTGTTGGATTAATTGATGCGCACTTGTTGAAGGAAGATATTTTTTGCATTTATGGTGTTTCTCTTGAAGGAAGGTGTTACAACTAGGGTCTGCATGGTCATTTCTTGGTGATTTTTAAGTATTTTTCTTCAAAAAATCTTAAATGAATGGTTGTAGTTCAATTTCTTGCATTTGTTTATAAATATTGTTGAATCAAAACCCTAGGGGACAAGCACACAAGTAGGTCATTGTCTCATGTCCCCTGATAGAGAAACCTTAGGCCATTGCGGAGGGAAGAAAGAGCCTAGCCTTAGCTACACTCCTATTTTCTCTCCCTATTGCTAGTCGTACTATTCTGAAGCCAAGAAGAGTGAGACGTACCTAGCCTAGGTCTACTACACTAAGGTCGTACTCTTTCTAGGGTTTGTTGAAAGGCCTTGCTTTAGCAACACCTCCCTCATCAAACCCTCTTGTTTTGGTTATATTTTGTTATTATTGAGCTAGTCGTTTGTCGGGAAGGAGGAGAGAGCACGAGGCCTTGCTTTAGCAACACCGGAGTGAGCCTCTCTCCCCTAGGGTTCTGATTTTGAAGCCCTGCTTTAGCAACACTTCAAAATTTTTCCCTCTAGTCCTTGAAATCTTGCCTCCTTCAACTTGTGCGTCCTTCACTTATGACTCCATTAAAGGCACTGATCTAAGTCCTCCAGCGTTGAAATAGAACTTGATCTAAACACTCTCAAAGCTTTTGAATTGAAACCCTAACTACACTAACCCTAGTTCTAGCTAACCCTACTAACCCTAAGTTGTTGACATCATTATTGAATAGTTCATCTTTATTGCAGCAACGTTTTACTTATTGAGCAATTGAATGGTAGTTAAAGGAATTAATTGAGTTAAGTATTGATTTGTTGCATTGAATGCCATATCGTTCTAGCATTTATTGGTGAAGTGACATTACTTTTATTGCCATTTTGTAAACATTGACTTCGTCAACATTTACTTTCAAATTGCTTATATTGAATGTGAGATAGTCTTTGATATATATGAAGTACTAACCAAACCCTACATATATCAGTTTATTGTTGCTTTGTTCCAGAGCAGGGATTCTACTTGGTTATCTTTGTTGGCTATAAGTCGGACTATTTGTTCTGGTGGTGATCTGTGAAGGGGGAAACTTGTCATTATCTGTTTATCCTTTAGCCTCTTCAAAACCCCAGGTCACCGGGCCCGTCTCCCCTGAGCCTCACCTCCCTAAAGAGAAAGAACCTCCCCATCATGGTGACATTGGGTGGGATAGGTTCCTGTTATGCCAGTTTGGCCTTCTACTTTATATCCTTTCTTCCCAGCTACAAACTGTGTGATAACATTTTGGCACCGTTGTTGGGGAACACTGAGTCAGACCTATCTCAAATGACACTTTTCAGTAAGCTTTGCCTCTAGAGCCTTTATCTTATAAGCTTACCTGGCAACTCTACTAGGGTGTTTTCCCTATTTCTTTGATAGTTTCAAGAAAACTATCTGGCGACTCCACTGATGACGAAGCCAACGATCAATTCACAATGGGATCCCTGGAACTACAAACCTTTAGACATGAGTAACATCCTAGGGTACCCTCAAAAAATGCCCTTTGAATACATAAATTTGCTCCCTGGATTCACTGGTGGTGATAGAGAGAGAGCTGACTATCACATGAGAAAGTTCTGAAATTTCTTCCTATCCTACGCTGTCGATGATTATGCTGAAGACGTGGTCATGAAACTTTTCTCTACCACGCTTTCTCACAATGCTAATGAATGGTATGATAGTCTCCCCAACGCCAACATCACAACTATGGAGCAATTTGAGGAAAATTTTCTCGAGAGATGGGGTATCCAGCAGAAAGACATCCCAGTTCTATTAGAAGAACTCAAGTACATAAGACAAGCTGAGGATGAAACTATCAGAGACTTCCATATTAAATTTGAGAACATGCTATATCAGATTCCTGAGGGTCATCATCCCGAGGAGAGATACCTTGTCCATATATTTACTCGTGCACTTTTGGGATATCTGAGTTTCCCTCTTGATAAAATAACCCCAAGGATGCTCAATGAAGCTTACTACATAGCTGCAGTGATTGAGGAGAAGATCTCCTCATTTGATATAGGATGCCTCTTTACCTTAAATATTCTCAATGGAGAGAGTTTATTTACCCTTGAGAGCTTCATCATTGACCTCCAAGAAGAAGGGAAACAAACCACAGATCGTCGAGGTATTGCTTAAGAAATAATTGAGGAGTCGGAACCCAATAACGAAGTATCAACATGCCCTCTTCCTCTTGATGAAGCGATCCATAAGCCTTCTCCACCTGCACAACAACAAGACAATAAGTTTAGTTTCTTTCCTTTTCAGGACTTTGAGGATACCTTATTTCATGATTCAGAGAGTGATGGAGAAATGGAATCCCCAAATGAAGAGCATCTTCCTTGCTACACGACCAAGGATAAGACATTGATGCATGCCAAAGATGCCCAAGTCCTAGAAGCTCCTGCACAAGAAGAAAAAGTAAGTTACCCTCCTCTCCAAGACTCGGGTAATTGTCTACTTTATGATTTGAGAAAAGAGGAGGAGATTGGTGAGCTTTTGAATGATTTCAACCCTCCATGTTATGATATTGATACAGACATAGCTGATTTTGATGAGTTCATACATGTTGGGAGACATAGGTGGGATGCAATTGGTTATGATATGGATCCTATCTATGACATAAGGAGTCATCTCCAAGTTTTCCCTTTGCAATTATCACAATGAGCTCTTGACCAGTGGCAACAAGGAGATGAGTTTTTTACCGATGCTCCCCAAACACCCAAGGGTGACTTGATGCCATGCTTTCCTAATGATTTTCGGTCATACCTTGAGGACTTTGATGATTGCTCCTCTGGGCATTTGGATTTATTCTACGAAGATGGCTATCAACCACCGTTGTGATCAAGTTTTGACGGGAGTAAGACCATTGTTTTCCTAAAGAGAGATTCTCATGACATTTTTCTCCAACCACCTCTCATTACCTTACCTTGTTGTATCATTAAAGGTGTAGTTGGGAATTATATCTTTTGCATTGAGTTTTCTCTGAAGCAAACCCAAGAATCCAGGGGTTGGTTGAAAACTACAGATTTCAGCCTATCATCTCATTTTTTCAACTTTCCCTTGATAGTTTGCCAGTCATCTGCCAAATCTTTGTCGATCCCTTCATAGGCTTCAGAGCGTGAGGACGTCCTAGGTAGCCAGTTTGCAGACCTTTTTAGCCAATATTATGAACCATGGACTTTTCATGATTCCTTCTTGAAGTGGATTGAGTGCTTTCCTTAGAGGTTGACTTGGCATGACTTTTTCCCTCCCACCCGCCTCCATGAGCTAGACCTTACAACTTCCATATATACAATGCATTTTCTAACTCATGGCTTTTTTGTGCTTGATTTATCACTATTTTGGTTTATGATGAAGCACAAAGGCAGGTATCCTGGGACGTTGTTGGATTGGCTTCACTGGTTGTTTGACTACACCCAACATTCCAACCAACAGGTAAGTACAAGTAAGAAGTTTGCTTTCACATTCTTACTTATTGATTGCTTTATTTTAGTATATATATATATATATATATATATATGTATGTTGGGGTGTCATTACCACCCCTATTTTGTTACTGATGCTTTTTTCGAGATCAAGCAGGTCTGCAGGTTATGCCAGAGATGTTGAGGTTCTCATGCGCTCTACGACGATCACATGTCCCTGAGTTGGAGCCAGATGTTATCCCCACTTTTTAGGGATAGCTAGGAGATCATGTCTTGAGGCCCATAGATCCTATACATGGAGTACCGAGAGCAGGATTGACCTGAGCATGGCCCTGGAGGGCCCACCTTTTCTTCTTCCATCATCCTTATCTTGTCAGCAACAGTAGCATCCATAACCATTGGCTTGGTCCTGTATCATAAAGGGTTCTTGCTTCATGAGGTAATTGGTCTAGGTATCATGCTATGTGTCACTTTTGATCATTAAAATCTCTAAATATATGCATATGATTCCTTTTATTTCTAACAACTGCTTGGATCTTACATTTTCCCACTTGACCATGTTTGGGGGGATTGACAAGCTGCCCTAGCAAGCCTTTGTCCATAGGTTTGGTTTTCCATTAAGGGGACTTCTGAAAAGCCATCGTCCGCTCCCATCATAACACCACTATTCATCTTATTTCCTGCTCACTTGTCCCACTCTCCTTGTTCAAGCATTGGGTAACCTATTTTTAGGATTGCACCTTATCTCGTGGGAAGAAGGGGCTAAAGGCCCAAAAGGTAAAAGCAAGCTGGTAGAGATAAAAGCCTAAAAATAAAACCTCGAGATGCTTCGCCCAGGGATCCCCGAGAAAGCAATAAAAGGCTTCTCAACAAGAAGCTAGAGGGACCCGAAAGAAAATAGTAAAACAAGACCTAGGCAAAGGATAGGGGGTCTCATCATGAGTTAGCCTATTAGGACCATGGGTACCTAGCAGTATGACATTGCCACCAGCTGGTTACCACGCCAGGGTAGTGACTTTTGGTTGCATGGCCAAGTGAAAGGGGGTCTCATCACAAGCCAGACTTTCATTTCTGTGAAAGTACTTGTGGGTAACGCTGCCACCACTGGTCACCAGACTAGGGCAGTGTCCCCTGATTAGCTCTTGAACAAAAAGACAAAGAAGAGCAATAAAAGAATAAAAAAGAATAAAGTCAAGAATGGGCTTGGAAAAAATGCATCCATGACAGGTACAACTCGCCTTCTACAAAGGCACCCACAGGTAACACTTTGCATCCTTGGCCCTCACTGCACCTACATGCTTGGACTTCCCCTAACCACATCACCCACTCACATGGTTTTGATGAGGTTTCTCCTGGGAACTCTCCTTTTTTGATGGGCACTAGCCTAATAGGACTTTTTGTCTTTTCTCCTAGATTTGTATAGCAGACTTGTGTAACGTCTTTGAGCTATTGACAGATGTATTAGGGATTTTATGCATATGTTTAATAATATTGATGATAAGATGTGATTGACATTTCTATGACCCCTGTGACTGATGAGCCCATGGAGGGCGTAGCCTTTGATGTGCAGGACCATGCTCGAGGAACAGGTACCATTTGGACCGGTACACATGGGGAGATGATCAGTTCGGACCTCCATGGGGCTGAAGAGCCCACCAGATGGATGCTAAGACCCCATTAGGGGGCAGAGACATGACACAGATGGATCAGGGGCTTTGCACCGGAGAAGAAGAGAACGTTCCACCAGAGGCACCCTAACACAACTTGACCTAGGGGGGATGACCCTTTCTTAGTGGAATGTTGGCCTTTGGAGGCCTAGGACATCACCACCTTGACCATGACGTCACCCAACATCATGGACATTTGTGGCAGGCAGACTAGGTAGTAGTGGCACGTGTGGCAGGTTGGAGAAGCCCAGGGAGGGCTAATGCTTTGCTCTCGAATGCCCCATCTGCCCTAAAAAGGGTTAACGTTTCCTTTGGAGGGTATTTTACTCTCCTTTCAGCTTGATTTAGGGTTTTAACTTCACAATTTAATGTAAAATAGTATGATTTGATATTTTGGCCTTGTCGACCTTTTTACCTGACCTAAAATGTAAAATTAGGTCAAGGTTTTGTATAAATGGGAGATTTTCACTCTCATTTTTTCATCACAACTTACTCACTCATTAGTTAGGTCTGAAATTTGTGTCCTATCTTGGGTATTTTGTTGGATTAAGTGATGCACACTTGTTGAAGGAAGAGATTTTTGGCATTTATGGTGTTTCTCTTGAAGGAAGGTGTTACAACTAGGGTTTGCATGGTCATTTCTTGGTGATTTGTAAGTATTTTTCTCCAAAACTTCTTAAATGAATGGTTGTAGTTCAATTTCTTACATTTGTTTATAAATATTGTTGAATCAAAACCCTAGGGGACAAGCACACAAGTAGGTCATTGTCTCATGTCCCATGATAGAGAAACCCTAAGCCATTGTGGAGGGAAGAAAGAGCCTAGCCTTAGCTACACTCCTATTTTCTCTCCCTATTGCTAGCCGTACTATTCCAAAGCTAAGAAGAGTGAGACGTCCCTGGCCTAGGTCTACTACACTAGGATCGTACTCTTTCTAGGGTTTGTTGAAAGGCCTTTCTTTGACAACACCTCCCTCATCAAATCCTCTGGTTTTGGTTATATTTTGTTATTATTGAGCTAGTCGTTTGCCAAGAAGGAGGAGAGAGCATGAGGCCTTGCTTTAGCAACACCAGAGTGAGCCTCTCTCCCCCAGGGTTCCGATTTTGAGGCCCTGCTTTAGAAACACTTCAAAACTTTTCCCTCTAGTCCTTGAAATCTTGCCTCCTTCAACCTGTGCGTCCTTCACTTATGACTCCATTAAAGGCACCGATCTAAGTCCTCCAACGTTGAAGTAGAACTTGATCTAAACACTCTCAAAGCTTTTGAATTGAAACCCTAACTACACTATCCCTAGCTCTAGCTAACCCTACTAACGCTAAGTTTCTGACGTCATTATTGAATAGTTCATCTTTATTGCATCAACGTTTTACTTATTGAGCAATTGAATGGTAGTTAAAGGCATTAATTGAGTTAAGTATTGATTTGTTGCATTGAATGCCATATCATTCTAGCATTTATTGGTGAAGTGACATTACTTTTATTGCCATTTTGTAAACATTGACTTCGTCAACATTTACTTTCAAATTGCTTATATTGAATGTGAGATAGTCTTTGATATATTTGAAGTACTAACCAAAGCCTGCATATATCAGTTTATTGTTGCTTTGTTCTTGGGCAGGGATTCTACTTGGTTATCTTTGTTGGCTATAAGAAGGACTATCTGTTTTGGTGGTGATCTGTGAAGGGGGAAACTTGTCATTATCTATTTATTATTTAGTCTCTTCAAAACCCCAGATCACCGGGACCGTCTCCCCTGGGCCTCACCTCCCTAAAGAGAAAGAACCTCCCCATCATGGTGACATCGGATGGGATAGGTTCCTGTTACGCCAGTTTGACCTTCTACTTTATAGCCTTTCTTCCCAGCTACAAACTGTGCGATAATAGTCTAGAAGCCTGGAAATGGGTGGGACACTAGAATAGGAGAAGATCCAATGGTTGGGTCTCAATCCTATTATAAACTCTCAAAGAATTTAATTAGTATTTTGCAGGCACAAGGCATAAATTTTCTTGCACAAGCATGGACTTTTGATATTGAGGATCCAAGAATTTTAAGATGGAAGAAGGCAGAGACACTTGGACTAGAGGGTGGACTAAAAGAGGAATGGGATAATTACGTTAAAGGTTTGGTGAGGTTGGGCTTTGAATTAAATGCTGAAAAGGATACTTTAATGTGGTCGTGGAATACCAAAGAAGGACAAGTTAATGCCAAACAAGCATATGAAGTACAAATGATGGAGGAGATGGAGGGATGTCATATGTTCTGGTACAAAGAACTTTGGAATTGACAGATTCCACTTAAAGTTAAACTTTTATGTTGGTTAATGTTAGAACAAAAAATACTTACATGGGAAGTTTTGACCAAAAGAGGGATGATTGGACCTAGCAGATGTGTTCTTTGTGGGGAAGCTGAGGAAACGTTAAATCACTTGTTTGTTGAATGCAACTTCAACAAAGATGTTTGGTACTCAATTTTAAAGGAACAAAAACTAAATAGTTTTTGGGAGGGTGGTCAGATAATTGAATGCTTTCATATTTGGATTAGGAAGATGAATTTTTGGAAAGAAATGCCATGTTACATTTGTTGGGAGATATGGAAGCACGAGAACTTGGTTATCTTTGAGGAACATCCACTTTCATTGGTAAAGGTTTGCAACAAAATTTTACAGGTCTTGGGGAAAAACAAAAACAAGCTTTCTGTCCAATTTGATAGGATTGCTAGGCCTCCCTTATTAGATTGGAACCTGGCAGTAGGTTTTTTTGATGGAGCCTCACAATGTGAGGGCTCAAAATGTGGGGTAGGAGCTGTATTAAAATGTCCAGATTTGGGTACTTTCAGTCTAATGATGAACTGTGGCACTAGAACCAATACCAGGGGTGAAAACTTTTAGCACTGTGGTGTATTTTATATTTTGTTGTTTACAAAAAGGTACAAAGCATACAATTGGTAGGTGACTCGAAGATTATTATTGATTCGTTTTTACATGAAAACAATTTACATGTGGTTTCACTTCAGCCATGGATGACAAAGATTCGTGCATTGAATGGATATTTTCAACAACTTAAAGCACAACACATCTATAGAGAATATAACAAGGAAGCAGATCAACTATCAAAACAAGCCTTGCAGATGGAGGAAGAAGGAATATATTTTGCAGTGGGTATGGAAACTCAAGCTGATAGATTTGAAAGATTGCCAATCAACTAATATATTTCTGCAGCAAAGTAGAAGATCTTGAGAATTGTTTTTTTCAAATATGATATATGCAAAAGATCTGTATTTTTGCGAAATGTACTTATAATTACAGTGATGGATGATGAATCTTTTTGTAATGTATAACTCATACCTCATATGTATGACGATGTAAAAAGAAATTAACAAGTTTTCTAGCAATCAAATTACTCTAAAAAAAAACTCTTTATATTCACTAACATAAGTATTGTTTTCAGTATTGAAAAAAGCTAAATATTATTTTAATTTTTCAATTTTTTTTCTCTTCAATCAAACACATTTTTTTTTTTTTTGCCAATTTTTTATGTTTTAATAACTAATAATAAAATATAAATTTATTATAGCATATTATATATATATAATCGGAAAGATCAAACTTTATATACTGACTTTTTAACATTTTTTTTTTCATTTTTTTATGTTTTAATAACTAATAATAAAATATAAATTTATTATAGCATATTATATATATATATATATAATCGGAAAGATCATTATAAAAGCGTGCATTTCACAACAACTCAAACTTTTAAATTCTTTCTTTGCTTTCCTTGGCAGCAATGCATCAATCCTTTATCCGAATTACTATCTAGCCTATCCACAATTAAATTAAATTAAATTAAATATAATATAATATATATATATCCTGGTTTCAAGATCGAACCAAACCGTTCTCTCTGTCTTTAAAGTTAAAAAATTCGTATCATTTTATAATCTCCTACAGAATTTCCATTCACCAAATTTCAACACGAGTGAATAAAAATATATTGAAATGGAAGCATATCTTTTTTTAAATGGACGACAATTTAAAAGGGGAATTATTCGCAACTAAAAGCAAAGGAATTAAAGATATATGCCTCAAGAATAATAATTTAGAGCACAAAATAGGATGGTCCACTCAGGCCAACGAGCGAGGAGGGTTTATTCGATTCCCCTAAGCATAAGCATAATTGTTATAACAGTAAATTTATGCTTTTGCATATTTCCCATTTGATTTCCGCACCTTTGAAATTAAGATACAGAGTGCCTATGTTATTAATATCATGTCGACCCCGGTATCCTCTGTGTTGTCGTGAGCATAGAACCCTAGGAGCTGCGGGACCAATTTTTCTCAGAGTTGTCCGAACCTTGGAACGAACGATTGGTCTTCTAAATGCTGGGAGGCATTTAGCCAAAAACCAAGGAAGCTGATGCGATGAGAGATCGCATGCATTGTTAGTATTTGAACGCCCACCGTCGGGATCGATAGTGTATCCCTGGTAAGCTGCGGAGCTTAATTTTTTTTTATCTTGTAAAGCTGTATTTTTAAAGAATTGGGTGTGGAAGTTTTGAAATGTTCGTTGAATTTTCGAGCAACCCACTTCCCGCAGCACGTTTTCTGATACGAAATTCTGTGTGAAAAAAACGAAAAATGTCGAACGAGATACGTTATGGAATTGGGTATGCTCTGGCACCCAAAAAGAAACAGAGTTTTATCCAGATTTCCTTAGTTGAGCTTGCCAGGGAACGAGGTATAGACCTAATTTGTATTGATTATAATAAACCCTTGATAGATCAGGGCCCCTTCGATTGTATTCTGCACAAACTATCCGGGGAGGAGTGGAAAAAACAGTTGCAGGAATACACATTAAAACACCCACATGTTTGCATTATTGATCGGCCAGAGGCCATTGAGAGGCTGCACAATCGAATTTCGATGCTGCAGGTGGTGTCTGAATTGACGGTTATACAGAATAATGAGACCTTTGGGATACCTAAACAAATTGTTGTGTATAACGCCGAAACCCTGACTTGTTCGGAGACCCCGGTGGAGTTGAAATTCCCCGTGATTGCGAAGCCGCTGGTTGCTGATGGGAGCATGAAGTCGCACAAAATGTCTCTGGTGTTCAATTCCGAGGGGCTGCTGAAGCTGAAGCCTCCGCTGGTGTTGCAGGAGTTCGTTAATCATGGCGGGGTGATATTCAAAGTGTATGTTGTGGGGGATTATGTTAAGTGTGTGAAGAGGAAGTCCCTACCTGATGTGGCTGAGGAGACGCTTGAGACCGCAAAGGGCTCTATGTCGTTCTGCCAGATTTCGAATGTTACCCAGGATCATCAGAATGAGAATTACTATGGGATTATGAATCTGGAGGATGCCGAAATGCCGCCGGCAACGTTTGTTTCCGATATTGCAAAGGGCCTGCGGCAGGCCATGGGATTGAATTTGTTCAATTTTGATGTTATCAGGGATACCAAGGCTGGGAATCATTACCTGGTTATAGATATCAATTACTTTCCTGGCTATGCTAAGATGCCAGCTTATGAATCGGTGCTGACCGATTTTTTCTGTAAGATTTTCGATGAGAAGAAGGCATTGGAGGGTGGTGCAGTTGCAGATGCTAAGTTGGATGAAAAGATTAATGCTACCAGAAAACAAGATGGTGTTCATGAGGGTATTGTTGAGCGTAGTACTGATGAAGTGGGTCCTGCAGATGGAAAATTTGTGTGCTGTAATGTGGATGAGAAGATTGAAGCTACCATGGAACAAGATGGTGTTCTTGAGTGTATTGTTGATCATGGTACTGATGAATTAGGTTGTGCAGATGGAAAAATTCTGTGCTGTAACTTGGATAAGAAGGTTGAGGCTACCAGGGAGCAAGATGGTGTTCTTGAGAATATCGTTGAGAAGAGTACTGATGGAGGAGGTTCTGCAGATGGAGAAATTCTGTGCTGTAAAGTCTCTGCTATGGAAGTAGTTCTGCAGGAGAACTTGACAATTGGTGATTCATCAACTTTGGCCAGGGAAGAGACCTCTTCAGACAGCAAAAATGCTGGTGTCATTTCAAGCATCCCCCAGGATGAAGGATTTCCTCAGAATGGTCTTGATGGCCCCCAAGCTGATGAGTGAAGAATGCTTTTCCACACAATAGCTCAAATAGCAGTATTTCTAGAGTTTAATGCCAGCATGAAAGAAAACATTCCTCATAATGTCGACAACGGTACTCCACCATGACCAGGTAAAAGAGGGAAAACAGAGCTCAGCTTCTAGTATGTTGTATGCCTTGCTCTGTCTGTTTTCTCTGATCTTTGATGCCATGCAAGTTGAATGTGATAACTAAATGTTGCTGGCAGTGGAACTGGAGATGTGTTGTCTCTTTGGTATCATTAGCACTGAAGCTATTTGAGAAATGGTTATTATTTGTTTGATAGCCTGTAGAGCATTTTTCTGCTTCCAATTCCCCAAGGTGGAAAGTATAAGGATCTCTAACTTCTTAAACTGTACTTGCCTTGTATTTGATGATGTAAGATTGTGTGGCATTCAATCAAAGTATGAAAAGTCTTTGATCATTGAAACTGGATGGAGTGACTAGTATTTAATTATTTTTCATTGTTTTAAATGACATTACTTAGCATCGTACAAGGGTCACTTCCTGCAATAAAATTGTGCAGTTCTCTCAACGTTCTAATCCAGGGTTTGTTTATGGAGTGCGTGGGGCTTTTGAATTGGTAAAATGGTTGAAATTTGCTTGGCACTTATCAGAATGGAATAAACATTTTTTAACATCCCTATTCCTGAACCATATCATGAGGCTCTTATGAGGATAAAGTACAGAATCTTGCATGCATAATATTTGCAACTATTTTTTAATTTGCTTTTTTGAACCTTGATTACTTCATTCATTCCATGTTGCAACAGCTTCCCTTGGAATGTTAATATTAAGCCTTTTATATAGTTAACTTTATATTTGTAGTGGTATAAGTCTAATACATTCCCCTAGACTTTTTATTTGTTTATTCTTTTTATATTTTTTAGTGGGAGCAGAAGTACCCGTACCAAATATTATTACAAGCCTGCTCAACCTGGAGCTATTGTGTTATGTATCATTCTTTCATCTGCAAATTCTCGTGGGTGGACTTATTCAGATACAGACTATGCAATTTGAAATGGTTTCATTGCATACTGCTGAAGTTTGTGGTGTAATATAGATTCAGCATGCTATATAAGTGTCTCTATCTTCATTGAAGGTCCTTTTGGCTTTACCCTCCTTTAGATTTATGCCCACTCTTACCTATTCTTGTTATTGCTTAGAGAGAAGCGATTGTGCATATATTTGCAAAAATCCTTTGAAGATCTGCCGCTTTTCTCATGCAGCATTCTCATTTCTGGTGACTTTTTGTCTCGAACTGTTTAATTTATTCTGTTTTTCAATTAGTATCCTTTAGTATCAGAAGTTCTTGGATCCTTTACATATGGTATAATACATTATCTTCCACGACGAATCCCCAAGATAACTTATAAGCCTTAAAAACTTGTGCATTGTCAAAAGCCAACCAATTCTATTGTTCATTTACTTTGATATGACGTAGTCTTGATTGTAGACTTGTGCAATTTGTAATGCCTTGTCAGAAAGCCATCCTATCCTTTTGTCCATTTCCTTTGATATGAGGTGGTATAGAATGGGGACTTATGCAATTTTAACATCTTAGATAAGCCTTGAGGACTAGTGCTATCCAATTCTATCCTTCACTTCCATTGATATGATGTGGTTGTGAATGGGGATTTATGCAAGTTGCAATGCCTTGTAAATTTGTAATCAAAATCAATACCATTCATGTATGTCATATCGTCTCATCTTCAATTCATAATGCCAATGGCCACCTTCTTAAAATATGAATATGTGTATGCTATTTCATATATTTATGTATGAAATCACTTCAAGGGTGTGGGTGTTTCACCATACAGTTAATTTGAAATATGATTCCTGACTTGGAAGCATGTGTAGTTTCAAGGGATTGAATGGTTTGGAAGTGTTGCGGGTATTTTTGTTTGGTGGAATGATCTTGGTTCCTTTCTGAAAGTTAGTTTGAATTATATATAGATTTGTTCTTTATAGAATATTCCAAATGGTTACAGATATTGTTGTATAAGATATTTCAAGGATTTCTTCAGAATTTGCAGTTGTTCTTTCTGCTATCTTCTATACATGTACCTTGTTATCAGATTGAGAATATTCCAGGGACAGATTTGAATTTAGGAGTGTTGCATGGGTACTTGCACACCCAGGGACTTCTGCTACTCCCAAACAGGGGCATCTACGTGTACCTAGGGTTCTGATTGTCCAAAACTGGGATGTCCATGTTTTAGTACATTGAAATTGTGATGGAACGTCCTTGTGGATGACCCGGTGGTGAGATGTGCCTTGCCTTTTTAAATGTTACAGGGGATGTCCCTGTGTAGTACTGCTGGCCATAACCTTGTAAAAGAGCTAAGATTCAAAATTAAAGAAAAGTAAAGCACACTTTTGCTATCTCTAAAATCTATGCCAAGCAAACAAAGTGATAAAACGACACTCTTCCTCCATTTTTCACCCGAGCTAACAAACAAAACATATTCTTATTTGGGCGAGCATAGATTTCATTTTTTGCAGTTTGGGTGATCTGTTTTCAACTGCCGATTTTTGCACATGAGCAGCCTTTTTTGGCTTGAAATCTAGGTCACCAGGATCCAGATCCGGCAGATTTTTGAAAAGCCAGGATCTGGATATGACAAGGAAATGTCAAGTACAAAAAAATCTAAAAATGTTTTTATAATTAAAAACATAGAGTTAAGCATCAAAATCATTCAGGGATCACAACAGTAGAACTATAAGTTATAACCAAAAAAGAGAGTTCTCAAACATATTACTATTAGCCATCCATGTTTGATAAGTTATAACCATCATTGATAATTGATAATTTGCAAACCATTTTAGCATGAGCATGAAGGAGGTCATAACAGCATTTTGTGAGCCATGTCCACATGTCCATATCAGCAGTGAATAAAGTAGTTTTCTTGAAGACTATGGTGGGACTAAATAATAGTGTGGGTGAACTGAGCAACAATGTAGCACACTAGGATAGATCCGACCTAGACAGTAGACCTTGACCATAATGATAGATCAAACCTTGAAAGCAGACCTTGAGATCTGACCTTGATAGATCAAACCCCAAGAATATATCTTGGCATAAGGATAGATGAGACCTTGACCAAGAATGGGGTTTATGGTTTTAGCCTTTAGGTCTTTAAAGTTTTGGGATTTTTTCATTAAAAACTCTATTTTTGGGAACTGGAAGTTTCCGGATCCATTTCAAAATTTCAGGACCCATTTCATTTTCCATGGGATTTGTTTCCTTCTCTAGGGTTCTGGTACCATGATGGATCCTGGCAGATCTGCAGATCCTACACACAGGAGTGGTGGATCCAGTAACACAGCTTATAAGAGCTGCATTTCAACCATGAGCAGTTATAAATTCTTATTATCTTGGGTAAATGATTTTCCTATGGGAGACAATTTTAAGCTTATTGGAGCTGAATTTTACTTGTTGCAGCACGTGGGCAGCTTGTCTTCCCTTTTGAGAGCCGAATTTCATTTGGTTATATATATATATATATATATATATATATATATATATTTGTCTTTATGTATGTATGGGCTTGTAATTCATTTTGTTAAAAGGTGTTTATTCATCTCTGTTGACAATTCTCTTGAATAACTTCTAGAGTTCATTCCTTATCCTTTGGGCATTTTGGGCCCGTACAAAAGATGGGTGGGGCTATATGGAGGAACAGAGAGATGTGTAAGCCAATATATTATAAATTTGTATATATTTTTTCCAAGGAAAATCTGGCGGGAAAATTATACAAGGGATTTTTCTCCACATTCATGGATGACATCCCTAGTAAAACTTGTTGTTGGTGTAGACCACTGCACCTAATCCAGGGGGATTCAAACCAAGCCCCAGCTGGCACAAAACTAGCCAAATGGCCTGCAACATTGGTGACAACTGGTTGAGCTATCCTCTTGAGCTCTTTATATCATTGTTGAAAAAGTCGGCGTTGGCGAAAAGTTGGTGAAGGTCGGGAAAAAATCGTTTTGGAATCGGCAAAAAATTAAAAAACCACAACAAACATTAAAAAATACAAAATATATTCATTTTTTTCAAAATTTTAAACATATAAAGCAACAACATCATCAGATAAACACATTGGCACATAAATATGGAGAAATTACTGATATATATGTAGTGGATGCCAAATAAAAAATTATACATCAAAGTCGTCACTGAATCCTAAGGGCTAGAAGTTAGAACCAATACAAAATGACATCACATATATAATTATAAATGTATCTAATCAACGTGAGGTAGATGTCTGATGTACAATGACAAATGAAACAAAACTAGCAGCTAGTTATCTAATATCAATGCCCTCTCCCCCTTTTACGGGAAAAGATAATGGGTTGTTTATCAAGCCTGCCCCTGACAGTAGAAGGCCTTGATTCTGACAGTGGATTGCGACTAGTGTGTGTAGGAGTAGGTGTATCAATAAGTGTAGAAGTTTGTGTTGATGATAGCACATCACCCTCCATGATGTCTTCAAGCCGCTCCTCCTCTCGCTCTTCTTGCTCCTTCTCCTCCTCCCCATGTTGCTCCTCTAGGTCTTGTTGTTGTTCGGGTTCCTCCTCTAACCATGCAGGTGCCTGCTCCATGATAGGCATCTCAGCCTCCACCCTCCACTTAGACAATACATCAATATTGTCCAAAGAAATGGCATCCACATCCAGTGTTCTATCCATTTGCTTCAACCATAGTAAGAGATTATAATGGACATACACCAAGTCATTGAGACGTGAGAACTCCAACTTGTAAGAGGGTCATAAAAAATTCAATGAGTTTTAACTTTTGAGGGTCATAGACTCATAAATTACAATAAATGTAATTGCTCATAAGTTCGGACTTGGTGCGTTTCTTTGAGTGTATCTTTTCAAATACACTCCAATTGCGCTCACATTCTGAACATGTACAGGTTTGACTTAGGATTTGGATGGCAAATCTCTGTAAATTTGATGCCCTTGCACCATAGTTTTGCCACCAAACATCTACAACAAATAAGAAAGAAAGAGAACATAAAGAAAACATAATCAAACTTTAAAATAAATTTTAAAACACATAATTGAATTTTAAAAATATAAAGTTCTAAGTTGAACTATCTTCTAAATTCTAATGACTTATGTGGCATCAAAACGGTCCTTGTAGAAACAACATCTTCGTAGCCAAATAGTTTGGAACCATCCCGATACATCTCTATCTCGTGATTAATTTTGAGGTGAATCACGACATCAGTTACCATATTTTGAAGACAAGTATGGAGCCCTTCCATCACTTCGCCATCAAAATCAAAGTTGCATTTGTAGGAAAATGCGGGGTTGAGGAAAATTGTTGCTGCATGAATGGGTCGATGGAGCATTTTAGTCCATCGAGTATCAATTAAATCCCATAATAGCATTTGTCTACGAAACCCATGGCTACCCTTGCCCACATAATAAGCTCAGATAGCTTCTTTGACCCTATTCATGGCCTCACACAAATAGCCTATTGTGGGTTTATCTCTATCAACCAATCTCATAACCTTTACCAAAGATTCACTCATTGAGCGCACTTCTATCACTCTTTCCCAGAAGGAGTCTATGTACACCAATCTGGCAATGGCTTTCCCATCCTCTCTCCTGCTATATGTAGAATCCCGCCACTCATCACAAACAAACATTTGCTTCAACTCAAACTGACATTGAAGCAAAGACTAAAGAGTAATGAAGTTGGTGGCAAAACGAGTGATTGCAGGACGTCGCAGCTCCTTGTTTTTGGTGTGTCTCCTCATGAGGCTCAGAACGAAAGTATGGTTATATATGAACTTGGGGATGCTCCTAGCTTGATCAACCATCTCCTTGATGAAGGAGGTTTTCCCCATATCTTCGAGCATCAAATCAATACAATGTGCAGCGCATGGAGTCCAGAACAATGAACGGTACCTCTCCATAAGCAACCTACCAACAACCACATAATTAGTTGCATTATCTATTATGATTTGCACCACATTATGCAAACCAATCTCCTGGATGAACAGATACATCAACTCACACAACAATGTTGCATCTTTCACATGTGCTGATGCATCCATTGATTTGATAAACATGGTACCTATAAGACAATGTACCAAAAAATTGAGAAGGGCCCTACCCTTCCTATCTGTCCAACCATCAGACATCATTGTGCATCTAGGATCTCCAATGAGTGCTTGAACTCTGCCAATCTAGAGTTGATGTCCTTCTTTTCTGCTTGAAGAATTGGCCCTTGCAACTCCTCAAAGGTAGAGATTTTATACCCTGGGCCAACAATAGCAATGGCATCACACATCGGTTGCCAAAATGGATTGTTCTCGGTGATGCCGAGAGGTATATCACTCCAGAAAAGACACCTCCCCACAACCTTGTCTGCTTCTTCCTTCTCCCTTTTCTTCAACACTGACTTGATGGAAGGTTGTGCTCTAGAGGTGGTTCGTGGAACCAAAAAAGATGCAGACCTCCTGGTAGCTGAATCTGTGGAGCCCTTCCCACTATACTGCCCCTCTAAGGTATAGATGTCGTTGAACTTCTAACTGTAAATTCGGCTCTCTTTGTGGCTGCTTCATCTTTCTTTTAATCCTTTGCTTCAAGTGAATCAAATGCAATTCTTATAATCTCTAGGTTAGTATTAGGACAAACGTCAACATCATTCCCGATGATTTTTAGCTAAATGGTATTTCAACTTGCAAATCCCTCCTGACATTTTCTGCACACAGAATTTGCAACTCAATCGTTGTCGGTTTGTCCCATCTTCAGGGACCCCATACACCCAAAATGGATCCAAAGGCTTCGACATATTTTTTGATGAAATTGACAGCTTCAAAATTCAACCCTAAGGCACAAAAAAGACAAGAAAATGATATTAATTAAACCCCACTAGAAAAAAAATAACAGCACATTGGTAAAAAAATCAGACCTCTAGATTAGATTATTAGCAATGAAAAATGAAAATATGAGGGTGGAGAAAAAATTAACATCAAGGCTCAAGTTTGCTGTCCCATCAAAAAAATCTCTTACATTGTTTTATGGGCATGAAAATCATGGCAAAATGACCAAAAAAAAAGCAAAACTTGGTCAAGCAAAGAGGCAAGCAAACTTGCATAAATCTATGAAAAAAAACATTAACATGGTGGGATTTAAATAAATACCTATTAATGGAAGATTCAACACCGGTTGGCAAATGAAATTGGACCCTTGCTCCACTTAAAAATCCTTGATGGTGATGATGATGGTTGTTTAGCTACTTCCACAATGATTGAGGAAGACCACACACCCTTCTCCTTCCTTCTCCAACAACAAAGAAGTGAAATAACAAAAAATAAAAGCCAAAATTGGCTTTATCCCCACGGCCTCAGTGCGCTCCACAATTTTTTCGATCGATTTGCGAATGACAAGTTGCAATTTGTTGCTAGATGATGCCTAAATTTGGTGCTGAAATGGGATATTGGGAGTATTCACAAAATGTTGAGGATCATATTTTGGTAAAATGTTGCTGCCTGGATTCCAAACACAACATCTAGATCTTGAGCTCTTAATCTTATAGTCCTCTGAAACACAAAAGGTGTTTGTATCATTTCCCTGATGGAAATGTAGTTCTAAAGGTCACTCCACATTAACTTCAGCACTAGGTTGCCAGAGCGTGGGAGCGGAAGCAGCAGTCGGAGTGCCAAGAGTGCCATTTCCAAAAAAAAAAAAAACGGGAGCAGAGCGGGAGCATTTTGTATATAATATATATTTTTATATATTATATTAAAAAAATGCAGAATGCCAAATCAGCTGCAGAAAATATGAAAATATACATATTTGTGCTACTTTTAGATAAGAGAAAAGAAGATAAGATAATTCTATTAATGTCTAACAAATGACCAAAACTATAATACACTGTGGGAGCGCAATGACCACACCTATAAAAACCAAAGACAGATCTAATCTAAGATGTAAATTCTCTAGACTGGGAAAGAAAGAGGTGCTACTGGAAGAGCTGGATGTATACAAGAAGCGCTAAGGGTTTAAAAGATAAAAACAAAAGACTCCCTAGGGGGAAATGCCTCAAAGGAGGGCACGAGGGCGGTGCTCCCTGTATCTATCCTCTGAAGAAGAGGAGGAGATCTTGCTACATTATTATGAAGTCAGAAATGTCATCCATGGTAGATTAATGATTCATCATTCAAGCATCAACCATCTATCAGTTACAAACATACAAATTCTTAAACCATAAAATAGGAAGTAGACCTGTGATTTATGGAATGAAATAGGCTATCCACCAATTATCAACGTGATCGAAGAGTTATGTTTACAATATAGGCCACCTGCATAACTTTAAACATAACTTATAAGTTCTGAAATGATAATTTAACTGAAGTATGAAGATTGAAAGGTCCAAAATACAATTTTTAAAAATGGCCTTTTTCTTCTTTTTTGTGGGAGAGCAGGGGAGCGTGGGAGGGAGCACGCTTTTGGGGTTTGGGAGCATCCAAGCTCCTGATAGTGGCAGGGACAGTGCCAAAAAGGGCCCAGAGCACACTCCCAAGGGCACTCGTTGGATGCTTCCACTCAGAGCACGGATCCAGGGTGGGAGCACCCCCTAGGGGGACACTCCCGGTAATGCATATTTAGTTTGAACATGAACTTAGCAGATTGAGTATGGTGTCATAAATGGGTTGCTTACTTGGATACCTAAGCTGTTTGGTGATTTCTAAGGTTACACATCCAGCAACCTCTTCTTAAGCAGCCACTGCAAGTGCAAGTGGTCCGCTCATATAGATGGAGAGAGAGTGGTAAGCTCTAAATATAAATAAGGATGTCTCTAATTCATAGATGGAGAGAGAGTAGTAACTCTAAATGAAAATAAGGATTATCTTCGATGCATAGAGATGTACATAGGAAGTGATATATCCAACGAAAACAGCATATACTGGCATTACAAGCACTTGTGGCCGTCTTATGTAGACGTTTACTTCTGGAAATTGTTTATGGTACTTTAAAGCTGTCAATTTAATATACTTTAACTGATTGTTTCTTTTCCTGATCGAGATGTGTTGTTTTTTTTCACTTATGTTGTCACATGTTATCGAGTAAAGAGAATGCTTATTCTAGGAAACAGAAGATGACTGCTTGTTTGGATTGTATAGCATTAGTTTCTGTTAACTTTTAGATATTCTTAACGTCATYGTGCTATTTTCTTTGCTTGAAATTTCTAATAAATATTGCAGCAACAATAGGTTGCTTTGCTTYATTTCAAATAAGTAGTGGTCTTGAATGCCTAAACCGTTGGATGTTTGTGTTTGATTGAACATATTTTGCTACAGCTGGTCATCAGGAGCATATTAGAGATAATGTTTGCCATTATTTCGTATTTTCTTAGATGGAGTGATTTATCTGTTGTCTTAAGGCATTCCCTTTTCAACAGATTTCAGCAGGAAGGTGACCTGCCTATGGACATGCCTCAGAGTTTAAGAGGTGAGATGTGATAGGTCTGGTTGGGCCTCTGTTTCTCTCTCCATCTATATTGTGCGCCCTTTGTAACAGTATGTGGTTTAGTAATAAGGGGTGTATTAATTGTATGTACGATGTTTCAGGCTTTCTTGTTCAAGGGACCACAATTCAGGTCTATCTGACATTGTAAGTGGTCATTTTATCATTTTATTAATTTTGCAACAAAGCTTGGACTCTCTCTCTATTTTTATGAGCTTGCTCTGATATTGTAGGATATGTTGTGAATTTCCTTTTCCAAGTTATTGATGATAGAGCTTCATTAAGCTTCTGGCAGGGATGCAATGAGTACTAGCAAATTTTGAGTTTGGAATATAATTATGAGTTGTGCCGGCACTGGTAAGGGCAAATAAGAGTTTTGTGTAGCTATTTGCCCTACAATTTGAAGTTTCATTTCCTGAATTTTTATGGAAGTTTGAGGTTGGGAACAAAAAGAGGTATTGACATTGTTTGAGTTGTACTTTCATGTAGTCGCAAATGTGCTGTAGCTGAAGTAGCACATAAAACACTCTTAGAACATTGATCTGGAGTAGTAGGATTGTAAACAAGATTACCTGCAAAGTCGTTCTGGGCCATTTGAAGTTCATCATTTAGTAACACCATCAAAGATGCTTAACCTTATTGTCCTGTATATAGTAAAATAACATGCTTGGGATCATGTATGGTATATTCTACCTGCGCAGAAGTAAGCTACTGTTGGCTGCAAGTACAGGCATTGGACCTTGCAGCCTCAAACATGCCTTGAATTTGTTCCATCACCTCTCTAGGTCTATATTGACAATTGGTATGTGAAACAAATTTTATTTGTACTTTCTGAGTAGATCAATAAGCGAGAACAAAATAAAAATTCTTTCAAATCATGCTCCTGGTTTCTGTTGTCTTTATTTCTTCCAATTGATGAAGCATCTTGAGACAGCCAAGTAAGATTGGTCCTAATATGGTAGATGATCTGAAATTTTGTTACATAGGATA